>JAQQSZ010005545.1:0-13842 GCA_028646595.1 Phalanger gymnotis | reverse complement strand
CTACTTGTCTCAGTGCTGAGAAATACTCCAAGACAAAAAGATCCCACTTTATCTGCCCCAGAATCATTAAAGGCACTTAAGAGAAGAAAAGCAAAATGTCCCACCTTAATTACTATTACATAATAATGTTAATGTTACACCTAATAGGGGTTTGGGCCTGGGGCTTAGCACTTAGCAAGATTCAATGACAAAAGCCAAATTCTTCAAGGGCACTTGTTGAACTAAATGCTAAGGAGACAATTTTTTGCCTTATGACACATGCTGCTTGTCACAAAAACTGCCTTCAGAGATCATGACAAAGGTATGCTAAGTCAGGAAGAAGGAAAATACAATGTCCTCATGGCTTGTTGGGGGAGAGAAGTCATATAGAAATATCAAGACTTTGATTGCCCTATCAGAAAAGGGTTATTATTTACCACATGTAATAAATTACCAATGTAATTGATAGTCATGCATTAGGTAAAGAAACCACTAGATTTGATCTGATTCACTTATCTACTCTATATGGTTCTGTAGCTCTAAGTCTCAGGCCCTCCTAACATTTCACCAGATACTTTTTTGGGTAAAAGCAAAGCAAAAAATAGTTACAGACATTGTCTGAGATTTAGAAGCTAGTTACTCTTGGTTTTCGTATTCTTCTCTCACCTACTTCTTTGCTTCCTTCTTTCTTTTGTTTTCTGCTGTGCACTTTTTATTCTGTTCTTTTTTCACCCTTCCACCACCTTCTCCCCTCCAAGGCTACAAATAAGTGCAGGTGTATTACTAAATAAATATAGATACACACACACATATACTTTCCGTAACAAATTATATTCTTGATCTTTGTTGTTTGTGCATATCTTTTGTTTCCTATCCCTCCTGACTCTTCTGCTTTACTTTACCTATAACTTGCCCTCCTATTACTTAGCTTACCCCTCTCCAAGGATGCCTTCCATATCCTCCCATTCCCATAAATCTAAACGTCTTTCTATAGCCCCCTATAACCTATTCCCTCACGCTCCCATCTAGAGATCCCTCCCTTATCCTCTCTGCCCCACCTTATCCCCTTACTATTTTATTTCTTCTGAATTTAGAAGACTTTTATACATACATACATATATATGTATGTATATATGTGTATACATATATGTATATATATATCTATATCTATCTATCTATCTATCTATCTATCTATCTATCTATCTATCTATCTATCTATCTAGTTCCTTCTTAAAAACATTTCTGGTGAAAGTAAGTTACTAGAACTACCAGCCCTCCTCTGCCATCTAGGTCCTCTGTATTGATTCTTCCTCTTGCACCTCATTTGTATAAATAATTACTCTTTTTAGCACTCATGGAGTTTTTGTTTGTTTATTTTATTAAAGGCCCTGAAATAGATTTTGTAGACAAAGGTATATAGTAGAGGGAATTTTCTACTACAAGTCATACAGTAATCTATGAGCATGAAAATTAAATAGGTACCAAACAAAAGGATTCTGAAGAATGATAATCTTAGCAGCTATTTTCTTCACCTCTGTTGGCTAGGTATGGTGTTTCATAGCCTTTACTATACACTAAAAACGTCCAATGTCTCAAGGGTTGAGATACCTCAACAGAAGCTTTCTAGTTACTACATACTAGCACTTGGGAATATAGAGCTGACGGTGGCCTTGATGAGATGAAACAAAGAAAATTTTAGCTGAGAAAAGTTTAATAACAATGACACTGGTCGAGATGCCAAGCACAGACAACATGGTAACCTGAGAAGCAATATCCAATAGAAAGCTTTAAGGTAATTGTAACCATATCACCAGAGGACACTGGCGATATTTGAAATGTAAATTGAGCTGGTCACTCATATATGGTGGCCACGCTAATTCTTGATGTTCACCCTTTCAAGAATGTTCCTTGCTCAAGCATATCTCCCATGTATGTGCCTTCCATACATGTTCCTTGGTCATATGTGTTCTTTGTATGTACTCTCCTATTAGGGCAAGCTAAGTGGGTTTTTTTGCTGTTCTTTCTTTTGGAGTTAAGTTTCTATAACACATTGAGTGCTTAATGTAATGTTAATTCAATTAATTATTATTATTTAATTATTATTATTATTAATCCAATCAAGTGCTAACATCCAAACTTCTCAGCACTGAGCCAATCAAGTGTGTTTGATTGAGTCTTGCCTTTGATTGAACCAAGAGTCTTTGATTGGAAACAGTGACTGCATCAAGAGTCTTTGATTGGAAACAATATATATTTGATTGCTTGGAGAGAGAGTGGAGTAAAGAGAGAAGCAGAGCTGAGAGAGAGAAGCAAGCATGAGTGGACTAAGGGAACTTGCTTGTGGGGATGCCCAACAAAAAGAACACTTCTGATGCTGGCACTCTGTTTCTTGGTCTGTGTTAATTTCTCAGACAGAAGCCCTGTCTGTTGGTCTGTGTTAATTTCTCAGACAGAAGCCCAGTCTGTTGGTCTTTGTGAGTGAATTGAGATGATGGTGCATGTGTAAATATTGTTGTAGCACTGTTAAGCTTTGCTTTCCCAGAAAGGGAAACTTCAGGTAGGAGCCCCTGGAGCCTGCTATGAGGCAGGAGCAGAAAGAACTTGGAGTGGAGCAGTGCCGGTGAGCTGAGACAAGGAGCAGGAGCTGAGGGCTTCCTGCATATGAATCCAGGGAAGAGCTGGGAACACTTGGCTCATGGAGGAGGAACCACGGGGTTTGGAAGTCAGCCTTGAATCAAGATAAAACACTGACTGAGGAGATTGTAACTTACTATTATCTAGGGGTGGATGGTGTTTGTATTTTCTGCTACCCCTTACCCTTTAAAAATAGGGAAGACCCTTACCTGGGACCCCCTGGTTGTGTAAACAAGTATTTGGGGGAATACTATTGAGTACAATGATATATGCTATGTGCCATAGGACATACTGAGTGATATGATATATATATATATATATATATAATCTATAATACATATTATATATATGCACATATATATATATATATATATGTTTTGCTTAAGGATGTTGCTATGAACGTTATGTTTAGTTAATTGAACAATGTTTAGTTCTGAATAGACAGTTCATTATACCATGTGATTAGGCCCCTAAAATCATTCACAGCAGTAGTCTTTAGGTGTGTTGCCATGATTGGCTTTACATCTCCCCAATGGGAGTATGATAAATTGTCAGAGAGTATACCCTACAAGTGCATAGGAGGTAATTTCTTCTAATCTCTTTATATATTATGAAGTTTTATTAAATATATTTTGATTTATATTCTCTTAGCATAGTACCTGACACATAGTAGGTACATAAGAAATATTTATTGAATTGGGTTATTGGATTTGAATTACTATGTTCTTTGTGTGGCTGGTTAAAGTAAACATATTGGAAGGGGCTTGTGAGGTATGGTTTTCGGTGGTGCTGACCTATAAGAGTGCCTCGAACCTGGGATAAGTCTTTTGGAGGGCGATGGCTACCCTAGGTATTACAGTTGTTTTGAAGAGTGGGTAGAGTCAGAAGGCCTATATTCAAATTCTAGCTCAGCCAGGTATTAGCTGTGTGACTCTATTTAAACTCACTGAGTCCCAGTTTTCTCATCTGTAAAATGGGGATAATAATAGCTGTACCACTTACCTCATAGCTTCTTGTTTATAATTTACCGCTTAAGTATTAACTTGTCTCCAAATTAAAAAAAAAAAGTAACTCATTCATTTTTACTTCTTGGTCATTCGCTTTGTAAGTTTCAAGTTTTGTGGCATAATGCTATAAACCTAATTAAATTGTCCATATTCCTTGGCCCAGAGACATCACTATATGCCCAGAGGAAGTTAAAGACAGAAAGAAAATTACTATATACACCAAAATATTTAGAATAACGTCTTATGGTAGCAAAGAATTAAAGACAAAGAAGATACCCATTAACAGGGGAATGACTGAAATGAATAATGTGGAGAATTCAGATACACATGGGAAAACTTAGATGACTGAGATGGTTAATTTTGCAGAACTGTTTACTTTTTCTTTCTTTCTTATTCTATGTTACAGCATGGATGTCTGAGTAGGGGAGGAAGAGACATATGTTTGGAAATGAATGTGATATAAAGACAAAAGATACCATATTTTTTTAAATCAGTAAGGACAGGAAATGTGTGTTCTATTTCCCATCTGGACATATCCCTATGTCTTCATTTTGATTAAAAATTTGTTAGTGTGTATTATGTGCATGAAACATTAGGTATTGGGGACATAAAGATGAAAAATTATGAGATCCCTTCATTCTGGGAATTAGCAAAGTAGTGGATGCATTTGACATGGGCACCAGTAGAATGGCACATATGGGTTAGAAGAGAAAAGGAGAGATGAGGCAAAATGCTATAGGAAAATTCAAAGAAGGAAAAATCATCTACACTCCTAGAAAAGTTTGAGCCTATGTTTGTTTTTAAAGAATTACTTCCAAGATAGAACCTCAAACATTAACTTTTTTTTTTCATGTATATACTTAAAAAGTAAGCTCTTTCACAGTCAGAAATTAAGAAATTTAGAAACATTTTCTAGTGATTTTGCTCTGAGGAGCACATGGCAAAATACTTATTGGCCTTGTTGTAAAGCCTGTTCATTAAACTAACAAACATACAAACAAACAACAAAACTTTCATTTTATGGGCCTATTTAGGTTTATGATGCTGCCACTGTACTTATGAAATAGATTCTTAGTTTTGAATGTTAATTGGTAGTAGAGTTGTGTTATGGAGAAAACCACCAGAAATTTTACTCTATCAAGAGTATTATAATGGAAGATAAATATCATTCTTCAATGAACTATATTGATTAAGAACTTTTTTTTAAAGCATCTGACCAAAAAACTAGGCAACTCAAGTTTTTTATTTTTTACCAACTTTGGGAAGATTTCAAGTTTGTCTAAGAAGGGTTACAAGATGCTCACACAGATAATACTTTTTGAAAAAAGCCTGAGCTCAATAGTCTTTTAAAGATTACGTAATTCTAAACATTACATATGTGTGAACATCTAAACTAGAAAATTTGTTAATAAATCCATTTCTTCAAGTATTTCTGGTACCGATTAAAATCTGGAGTCAAAAATATTCCAGCAATGAGATAATCGGTGAAATTGCCTAGAGATGTTCAGATGGTGATTTATAGGCTGTTGACAGTATGATGTCATATGGAAAACTCAACTATGCTCAGGATCATAAATATCCTCTTATGTGAGATTTTAATTATATTTGTAAAATTAAAAAAAAACAAAAACGACTTAGATTGGGAAGGGAGACCCAAGTTTGGATCTGGAAGTTTAGCTATCATATATCCAATTCCTTCATTTTACAGATGATAAAATTTCAGTTTCTAGGAATCATGATTTATCCAATATCAAAAGGCTGGATAAAAAGTGTCCCAACAAGTCAGCAGCAAGCCCCACCTCAGCAAACCTGCTGGAGATCTTGGGCTCTGGTGTGGTGAAGCAGGCAAACTCCAACCCCAAGACCCCTCCTCACCCTGACCCCACTCTCACCCCTGCCCCACATGCCTTAGCATAGCCAGGGGAACTGGCAGACTCCAACTCCAAACCACCATGTACTTCAATGTAGATCTGGGTGGACAGGCATCTTCTGGTGGTGGACCTCCATGTGCTTCAGCACAGCCCAGGGCAAATAGGCATCTTCCAGGGGCCAGACCTCCAAGTGCTTCAGTGTAGCCCCAGGGAAATGCAGAAAGTCCCTACCTGGCCTTAGCACACCCCAGACACCATCACTAGGACCCCAGCTCAGGACCAGGTAAACTGCTAGACCCCCCTGGTCTCCAGCAACCAACCATCCTCTGGTTGCCTCAGGGCAACATCATTGCAGCACCAGGTAAACAGCTGGGGCCTGCGTCCACTGTCACAAGAAGCCTGAGACAGAGTCCTTTCCACCCTGGGACTAGAAATCAAATTTAAAAAAAAAAGGAAAAGCTCCCCTTCCCCCACCCCAAAAGGTGAGCAAAAACAACAAAAATCCGACCATAGAAAATTATTAGAGTGACAGGGAAGACCAGGACACAAACTCGGAAGAGGTCAACAATGTCAAAACACCTATGGACAAAACCCTAAACAAAAACAGGAAGAACTCATGGAAGAGCTCAAAAAGGAGCTTAAAAATCATATAAGAGAGGTAGAAGGAAAAATGGGAAAAGAAATGAGAGTGATGCAAGAGAATTATGAAAAAAACTCAACAACTTGGAAAACTGCTTAAAAGTACAATTGACCAAATGGAAAAGGAGATACAAAAACAACCGACCTGGAAAACAGGTCCAGGAGAGACAATACCAGAATCATTGGACTACCTAAAAGCCATGATGAAAAGGAGGATCTGAACAGTATCTTGCAAGAAATCGTCAAGGAAAATTGCCCTGTTGTCCTGGAACCAGAGGACAAAATTGGCATTGAAAAATCCACTGCTCATCTTAGTAAAAAGATACCAAAATAAAAACCCCAAGGAACATTATAGTCAAATTTCAGAATTATCAGGTCAACGAAAAAAATACAAGTGGATAGAAAGAAACAAAATATTGGGGAGTCACAATCAGGATCACACAAGACTTGTCAGCTGCAACATTAAAGGATCAGAGGTCATGGAGCATGATATTCTGGAGGGCAAATGAGCTAGGACTACAACCAAAAATCACTTACCCAGCAAAATTAAGCAGAATATATCAAGGGAACATAAATAGGTCATTCAATGACATAGAAGGATTTCAAGTCTTCATAAGGAAAAGACCAGAACTAAACCAAAAATTTGACCTCTAATATCAAGACTCAAGAGAAGCATAAACAGGTAAAAAGGGAAAAGAAAACCCAAGGGATTCAATAGAGCTAAACTGTTTAGATCCCTACATGAGAAGATGATACTTGTAACTCTTAAAAATTGTATCACAAAAAGGACATATGGAAGGAATATATATAGACAGAAGGCATGGGTATAAGGTGATTTTGAGAGAATGACATAAGAAAAATTAAGAGAGGAGAAAGAGGAGTACAGTGGGTATGGAAGGAAGGGAGAGGTTGAATGGGGTAAATTATCCCACAAATTATCTCACATGAAGAGGTCAGAATGACCTAGTGGAGCGGATAGTGGCGGTGGGGGAGTGATGGTCATTGCTTGAACTTTATTCTCATCAGTATTAGTTCAAATAAGGAATAATATACACAATCAGTTGAATATAGAAATCTATCTTGCCTTATAGGGAAACAGGAGAAGAGATTAAGTAAGGGTGAAGTGGGGTGGGGACTGATAGAAGAGATGGCAGATCAGGAGAGGTATTAAACAGAAGTAAAACACTGGTGAAATGGGGAAAAGTGAAAGGAGAAAGAGCAAACAGGAGCAAGAATAGGATGGAGGGAAATACACAGTAGTAATCATATTCTCCCATAAAAACAGAAGTGGATAGCAGAGTGGACCAAAAACCAGAACCCTACAATATATTGCTTACAAGAAACACACTTGAAGCAGAGAGACACACACAAAGTAAAGGTAAAGGGCTGGAACAGAAACTATTATGCTTCAGCTGAAACAAAAAAAAAGCAGGGGTAGCAATCCTGGTCTTAGACAAAGTAAAACCAATATCAAAAGGCCCATTATTGACAACATAAGAGCTAGAACACTGATCTCTTGATTCTATATAGAATATTTTGATCATCTTCTAATTCTCTTTGGAACAGTGGATAGAGTGCTGTGCATAGAGTTAAAAAGGACCTAATTAAAATCTAACTTTAGACACTGTGTGACTTTAGACAAGTCACTTAGCTTCTGTTTGCCTCAGTTTCTTCAACTGTAAATGGGGATAATAGTAGCACTTACCTTGCAAAGCTGTTGTGAGAATCAAATGAACTAATATTTGTAAAAAGTAATTAGTAAAGTGACTGGTATGTAACAGGTGCTATGTAAATACTTATTCCATTTCATTCCTATTTCATTCCATAAATCAATGAATTAATTTGTTGAATTAGTGATTTTACAAATATATCAATTCATCAACAAGCCTTTATTAAGCATCTAGGTATGTGACAGAAACTGTGAAAGATGCTGGAGATAAAAAGATAAAAGTGAAATAGTTACTATTTTCAAGGAGCTTACATTCTATTGGTTGAGACAATATGAATCCCAATGTGGTGGTGGAATTCACTACTGATATTATTTATAAAGAGCAAACTTCTTGAAGAAGGTATTTATCATTCAAATTCATATAAAAATATCGGCTGAAAATCAATGGGGTAGGAAATGGGGGAAGGGAAGGGCATTTTGGATAGAGGCTGCAGTATAAATGAAGACTCCAGAATTCAACATAGCATCACTGAGGATAACCTCTGTTCCTTTTCCTTTTCCGTGGATTATTATTAGCATCATTTCATTTTGAATTTTCTATGGGAATTTTAAAAGTATACCATCCCTAAACCTTGCCTTGCTTATTTGTGGGTTCTGTTTAAGGCTAGTGGATTATACAATTATCCCATCTCTGACACTTAAGTGACCAGTCTGAGTTTCCTTCATTAGTTAAAAAAAGTGGGGGGGGGAGAGGAATAAAGTTATCAGTAGTACTGAAGACCAAATGAGACATGGAGTATTAAACACTTTGCAAGTTTTAAAATCTTCTAAAATTTCCGGTTATTATCATCTCTTGATTATCCAAGTATAATAATATTTATTATGGGAAATATTTTTTCATTCTAATCTCATTTTCCCTCTTTTATCTAGTAAACTCCTCTTGCTACTGGTTAATATGGTGATGAGGATGCAAACCAATTTTAATATTTTCTGGCCAAATCACATTTATGAATGTAAATCTGCTGAAATATGATAAAATATATTTCATCATAAAATTGAAAAGATATTTGGATTAAAGAGTCACTTCCAAAATCAAACATAAAATCTTCTGTTTTAGGTTCAAAATATTTCATAACCTGCCCCCTCCCTATCTTTTCTTGTTCCTCAAACAAGATGATACATCTCCTAACTCTGGGCATTTTCATTAGCTGTCTCCCATGACCGGAATTCTGTCTCTCTGTCTCTGTCTCTCTCTGTCTCTCTGTCTCTGTCTCTCTCTGTCTCTCTGTCTCTCTGTTTCTGTCTCTCTCTGTCTCTCTCTCTCTCTCTCACTCTCTCTCACTCTCTCTCTCTCTCTCCATTTCTATTTCCTGCCCTTTTGCTTTCCTTCAAGTCCCAGCTAAAATCCCACCTTTTAGAGAGAACATTTCCTGATCTGCTAAATACTAATACCTTCGCTGTTGAATATCTTCAAGGTATCCTATATGTATCTTGTTTGCACATAGTTTTTTGCATATTGTCCAAACACTTTTATTAAACTGTAAGTTTTTTGAGAGCAAAGACAGTTGTGGGTTTTTTTTTCCTTTCCTTATATCCCTAGCACTTGGCACAGTGCCTGGTAGATATAAAGAACTTAATAAATATTATTGACTTGACTACTTGCCTGAATTAGATTGACAAAATTATGGCAGTCACACACAAAATATTATGTATCATATCAATACATGAAAAAGATGTATGTGATTCAGCAGGCAGTTGTTCATGTAATGGTTTTTGTTTATTCATTTTTCCAGCTGCACTGATAGTAGATGACATGTAGTCATTAGAGCACAGATTTGTCCTCTTCCTGAATTCAAATCTAGCTTCAGATACTTACTAGACGTGTGACCCTGGGCAAGTCACTTAACAGAATTTGCTTAAGTTTCCTCATCTGTAAAATGTTGGAGAAAGAAATGGAAAACAACTCGATTATCTTTGCCAAGAAAGCCCCAATGCAGTCATGAAGGGTCTAACATGACTAGAAAATGACTAAACAACGACAGAGCTGACATCAAAATCTTGCCTCTGCAGTTCTCAAAAAAGAGAGAAAAGCTTTTAATAGCCTTACGAAAAAATGCTCCAAGTCATTAGTAACTAGAGAAATGCAAAATTAAAATAACACTGAATTTTACTTCATAGCCTTAAGGTTGGTAAAGATGACAAAAACAGAAAAGTACAATTGCTGGAGAGTCCTATGGGAAGATGGGTACACTAGTACACTATTGGTGGAGATAGAAAGCGGTCCAGTAATTTTGGAAAGCAATTTGGAACTATATTCTGAGTCATTAAACTTTGCATAACCTTTGCCCTACTTCTACAACTTGGAGAACTATACCTCTTGGCAATCACAGAAAGAAGGGAAAGACCTATATGGACAAATATATTTAGAGCAGAACTTTTTTTGTTGTAGTAAAGAACTAGAAACAAAATGAGTGTCCATCAATTGGGGGGATGGCTAAACAGAATATTGTATATTTATATGATGAAATATGATACAAGACATGATGAAAAGGAATCCAGAGAAAACTGGGAAGACTTGCATGACCTGATGTAAAATAAAGTGAGCAGAACCAGGAAAACAATATATAATGACTACACCATCATAAATGAAAACCACTGGGAGAGTTAAAAACCATGATCAGCACAATGACTAATCCCAAGTTCAGGTGGCTTATAATAAATCATTTTACTATCTAATCACTATAATAAATCATTTTACTTTACTAATTCTTGTCAGAGAAGTGATAGACTAGATATACAGAGTAAGACATAGGTCTTCAAACGTGGGCAATAGGCAGATTTGTTTTAAGTGAATATACTAATAAGAGAGGGCTTTTTGTGGGGGGGGAGGGAAAATTGAATGAATTATTTCAATGAATTCTTTTTAAAAATAAGCAGAAGAGAGCAGAAGGATATTCGGAAGGGAACAGAGATAAACAGGGTAGCATTAGAATAACAATGCTAAATTTGAAATATACAAAAAATTAAAACCACCAAACTGTATGTAGAAGAGATTCATAGTTTCATATGCATTCTTCTTTTTCTTTTTGTCTATGTGTAGGAAAACGTTCACATTTATTGGTGCTTGTCTAGTTCTTAATAAAAATACAAAATGAAAGTTTAAAAAAAAATCTCTCCTCAGTCACTTTCTATGTGATGAAGGGAAACTCACTTAACTCAGAATTTTAGTTTTCTCATTTGTAGAAGGGGGATAATCATACATGTGCTGCCTACTTCTCTGGGTTGTTCTGAAGAAGGTGCTTTGTACCTACATACTCAGATATGATTAATCATATTCTACCAAATTTGTCACACACCATATTTGGTGGCTTTTTATGTAAAAGTCTTCTTACCTGTCAATTCAAATGCAAACTTGCCCAGAAAGAAGTCTACATTTCAGGTTTCTAATAATTCTGCGAAGTAGTAAAATATTATTCTCTTAATTTTACCAGTGATAAGGCAAAGAAACGAGGTGGCTTGCTTAGGGATATACAATAATTAAGTTTCACAAACAGGACTCACACTGTAGCCACTCCACTCAAAGTTCTATTTTCCTACGTTGTCTCAGCTGTTAGTGAAAAAGCTGTCTATGTGACTACTAACTTAAACATACACTGCTAAATAAAAAGTTTCTTTGAGGGACAATAAGAGGGCAGGCACTCAACCAGCCTGAACCTGTTTTTTGTTACTGTACATATAATCAATCAATTAAGCAATATACCTAATCAGTTACGCATAAAGACTGTCCCAGGAACTATCATAGAGAGCAAAAGAAACATAGGGCAGTCTCAATCCTTAAAGAATTTATGATCTCACTCTTAAAAGAATGTGTGACCCAGCTCTTTAAGGAACTTATCATTTAGTTCTTTAAAGTATCTATGATCTAGCTGAGAATATAAGACTAACACAAAAGAAGTGATTAGACAGTAATAAGTATAACATATAATTGAGTTATGGGTTTTATAGAATAACCTAACATTAAGTTGGGGCTTAGAGAAGGAAGAGGTCCCTTGGGATTCGGAATGGTTAGAAAAATCTCCATGGAAGAGAACAGTTAAGGATGGGGAGAATTTTAATAGGAGCAGATGAATAGGGTGGTCAAGTATGGAGAAAGAAATTAGCAATGTCAGATAGAAGAGCAGTGAGGTAATCAGCCTGATTTTAGTGTTTGGTGAATGTTGAAGCAGCACGGCATAATTGATTATTGGACTTGGAGTCAGGAAGACCTGAGTTCCAGTGCCACCCCATTTCAGACATTTATTAGCTCTGTGACTGTGGAGAAGTCATTTGACCTCTCTGGACTTCACTTTCCTCGACTATGAAAAGGACTTGACCTCTAATGCTCCTTCCAATTTTAAGTATATGTGCTATCCTATGAGTTATAAAAAAAGCACTGGATAACTGGGATAGGGTCAGATGATAGAAGCCTTAAAAGGTAGACATAGAAGTACACATGGTACAATAGAAAATAGAATCACTGCCTATCCTTAAATAGGGTAATTAACATGATCATATTGCTGCTTTTAGGAAAATGAACCTGATAGCAATGTGCATCATGACACTGGGAATTAATCAAATTCTCCTACACGTTTTAATTCCCACAATTGATGACAAATTCCTCTCAAAAGAGAGGACTTTGTAACCAAATCATAATCAATAATCAAACTACGAAAATATAGAGACAGAATACATACCCAAAATGTGTATATCCAAATGTGATTTATTGAAGAATATTCTTTCAGTCTCAGGAAGGCTAGAGATGGGGGATACTGAAAATTTCCAAGTCTACATCAAATCAATTCACAGGAGTCGTGAGAGGAGTGGGGGGAGAAATAGCAGCTGAAAAGCTGGCACCCCAGCTTTCCTTCCCCCGTACCCCCATAGGAATGGTCTTATCTCTGTTGTGTTTTAATATTCCTCATTCCCTGGAGCTCTGAGGCAGTGACTGGTCAGGGAAACACGGTGTTATCTGCTGCATCCACTCCTAGATTTACAATTTGGGATCTTTGAACATTGTAGCTAACTGGTCGACAAGGTAAAGAAAGGAGAATGAGAGGTGAGAAGTGAGTGATAATCTTTGTGTACTTGACTTTTAGCCTGTTCTCATAGATACAGGGGCTTGTAACTAGAGACTGGTTGACACTACTGCTCTCTATCTCTTTCTCCACCATGGGGCTCACAGCAATTTGAACCTCTAGCAAGGATGAAAAGGGAAGATACTGGAGAGATTCACTGTAGCCTTTCAGTGCGTTTTTTTTTATCTATTTATTTATTTATCTATCTATCTATTCATTCATTCATTCATTCATTCTTTCATTTATTTATATTAATTACTTTTTTTTAGTTTACAACACTCAGTTCCACAAATTTTTGAGTTCCAAATTTTCTCCCCCTCCTTTACCTCTCCTTCCCCGCCCCAAAATGGCATGTAATCTGATATAGGTTCTACATATACCTTCACATTAAATTTATTTTCCCAATAATCAAGTTGTAAAGAAGAATTATAACCAATGAAATGAACCATGAGAAAGATATAACAAAACAAAACAAAAGAGAGAGAGAGAGCAAATAGTTTGCTTCAATCTGCATTCAAATTTTGTAATTCTTTCTCTGGATGTGCATAACTTTTTCCATCATGAGTCTTTTGGAGCTGTCTTAGAACCTTGCATTGTTGAGAAGAGCCAAGTCTATCAAAGTTAGTCATCACAGAAGCAATGTGTCTGTAGTTGTGTACATCATCAGATCATATAAGACTCTCCAGGTTCTTATGAAGTCCATCTGCTCCTCATTTCTTATAGCATAATAGTATTCTATTATGTTCATATACCACAGTGTGTTGTTAAGCAAAATTGTCTCATTAGCATGGCTTTTGTTTCTTTTGAGTGGAAGTACTTTCAGCTGTTAAGTGCTAAGCCCCAGGCCCAGGACCCTGTCAGGTGTGAAACCTGTATGGGTGTGGATTGGTGACTTAGGAGGGGCCAGCTCGGGAACCAATGGTCTCTGG
>JAQQSZ010005544.1:0-13842 GCA_028646595.1 Phalanger gymnotis | reverse complement strand
AGATTCTACTTGCTCCAATCTAATTTTTAAGGTAGTATTTTCTTCAGTGGTCTTTTGGACCTCCTTTTCCATTTGACTACTTCTGCCTTTCAAGGCATTCTTCTGCTCATTGGCTTTTTGGAGCTCTTTTGCCCTTTGAGTTAGTCTATTTTTTAAGGTGTTATTTTCTTCAGTATGTTTTTCAGTATTTTTTGGGGTCTTCTTTAGCAAGTAATTGACTTGTTTTTCATAGTTTTCTTGCATCCTTCTCATTTCTCTTCCCAATTTTTCCTCTACTTCTCCAACTTGCTTTTCCAAATCCTTTTTGAGTTCTTCCATGGCCTGAGACCAGTTCATGTTTTTCTTGGAGGCTTTTGTTGTAGGCTCTTTGACTTTGTTGACTTCTTCTGGCTGTATGTTTTGGTCTTCTTTGTCACCAAAGAAGGATTCCAGAGTCTGAGACTGAATCTGGGTGCGTTTTCACTGCCTGGCCATATTCCCAGCCAACTTACTTGACCCTTGAGTTTTTCAGCTGGGTATGACTGCTTATAAAGAGTTCTATGTTCCAAGCTTAGGCGGATGCACTGCCACACCAGCCCTCTTCCTTCCCGGAGGCCCCCCAACCTGGACTGGACTTAAATCTTCAGCAGGCTCTTCACTTCTGCTCTGATCAGCCACTTAATTCCTCCCACCAGGTGGGCCTTGGGCCAGAAGCAACTGCAGCTATAGTTCTGTAGCTGCCCCACCTCTGCTGGCCCCGGGGCAGTGGCCGAACTGCAAACTCCCTATTCTTAGCAGCTTTTCCCACTAACTTTCTCTGTTGTCTTTGGTCTTTGTGGGTTGAGAAGCCTGGTAACTGCTGCAGCTCACTGATTCAGGGCGCTAGGGCTTGTTCCGCCCGGCTTGTGGTCTGGTTGGTCTGCGCTGCCCACGATGGGCTCTGTTCCACTCTGCTCCCAGCTCCGTGTGGGATAGACCTTACCCAGAGACCATCCAGGCTGTCCTGGGCTAGAGCCCTGCTTCCCTTTGACATTTTGTGGGTTCTGCAGTTCTTCTCTGTTGTCTTTGGTGTCTGTGGGTTGAGAAATGTGGTAACTGCCACAGCTCACTCATTCAGGGCACTAGGGCACGGAGCTCCGCCTGGCTCCTGGTCTGGTTCGTCTGCACTGCCCACGCTGGGCTCTGCTCCACTCTGCTCCCAGCTCTGTGTGGGATAGACCTTACCCAGAGACCATCCAGGCTGTCCTGGGCTGGAGACCTGCTTCCCTCTGCTATTTTGTGTGTCCTGCAGCTCTAGAATTGGTTCAGAGCCATTTTTTATAGGTTTTTGGAGGGACTTGGCGGGGAGCTCACACTAGTCCCTGCTTTTCAGCTGCCATCTTGGCTCCGCCCCCCAAGGTTTATTTTAAAAGACTGGAATGTTCAAGCGATAGGAAACACTACAAAAAACAAAACAAAAAAATTACAAAAAACATAGATCCTTTTATTTTGTTGTTGTTGCTGTTGAGTCACTTCTGACTGTATGTGATTCCATGTGATTCACTGTTATATATGGGATTTTTGGCAAAGATACTGGAGTGGTTTTCCATTTCCCTCTCCAGTGTGTCCCCATTTTACACATGAGGAACTGAGACAAATCAGGTTTAAATGACTTGCCCAGACTCACACAGCTAGTAAGTGCCTGAAGTTAGATTCGAACTTAGATCTTCTGGGTTCCAGGTCCACTGCTATGTACACTGTGTCGCCTAGCTGCCATTCCTTCCATTTTAGAACACCTATACATATAATGAAGTTCGTCCTTATGGAAGTCAGTATCTACTTCCCTGTAACTTCTTTGTGTTGGTTCTAGTTCAGATATCTAGAGTTAAAAAGACCAAGTCTATTTTCTTCTGCACATAATAATCTTTCAAGTACTTGAAATAGCAATCATGTTCTCTTTTTTTTTCTTCTTTAGATAGAATGTTCCAAGTATGATTTATAGTGTTCCTTACCCTATATCACATGGGTATTTAGTGACCATGTCTGTAAGCTTCTAGCAAGTAGGGATTGTTTCATACTTTGTATTGGTATCTTCAGTGCCTGGCATGGTCCCAGGAACACAGTAGATGCTTATTAAATGCTTGTTGATTTGTCTCCTGATGAGCTGCCAAGTATCCTAGACTACACTGACAATTGAGTTCTTTCAGTTAGTCCTATCAAGGTGTATCTGGTAATTCTATATCTAGCTTCTTCCTGGTAAAACTATATTTTGCATAAGCAAACTTGCTAATCCTGTCTCAAGATGCTTAGGGCCATACTCTGTGTATTTGCAGCCCTGTGCAAATAGCAGATGCATTTTTCCCCCAAAGTATGATGTTTTTCTGGCTGTGTATAAGCAGGGGTATACTGCTTACAGAGAGAATTTTAAAATGTTTATGCCCTTTATATACCCTTAGAATACATATATGGTAATGAATCTTAGAGGCAGAGATAATGCAGTTCTCCTATACTCTCAGTTGCTTCTGGTGAGATTCTAAACTTAGCTAAATTATTATTCTATACAACCCAGAACAAACCAGAGATAATGTAAATCAAGTTCTGCTCTTTCAAGTGCAACAAATTTGAATTTAACTAACAGATGCTTTCAAATAGTTTTTTCTTGATCAGATCTACAAGAATAATTAGAACGAATAATATGGTTAATACTGATAAGGTTTTTGAAATGTAAATGAATTATTTTTAAAGGCAGATGAATTAATTTAAGAGGACTGTTGGCAACAGGTATGGTAATTAATCTCATAATAATTTAAAAATAGATTGTATATATCTAAAGAGCAGCCAAAATTCAAAACACTTAACGATTTTCTCCAGACTTGAAATTTTATGTATAATGTGTTGATGAGGGAACATGCACTTGGTATTGCCATTATATTAATAAACAGTCTACAAGGGGAAAGGGAAAGCTATTAAAATCTGAGTCCATTTACAAAGAGAGGAAGATTGATGAGCGATTAAAAGGATGAGAAATCAGGGATCTGATAAAAGGATAACATAAGAAAAGTACCAAGTTATAAAGCATCGAAAAGTTTCATTTCTTGAAATCCACAAGGAGGTGCTGGCCCATTCTTATAATTTTATTTTTTTAATTTAGAAAGAATTTTTTTCCTCCTTCCTATCTCCTCCCAATGAAAAAGAAAGAAAAATCCTTGTAATAAACATACAAAGACAAAATAAATTCCAAAACTGACCATGTCTAAAATACATACATACATACATATATATATGCATATATATATATATATATATATGCATATATATTCCTGAATCAGCAATCTTAGTCCATCACTTCTCTGTCAAAAGATAGTTCATCATTAACCCTCTGTAATCATGGTTGGTTATCCCATTAATCAAAGTCTGGAAGGGTTTTTATTTTAATCTTTTGACAATATTATTATATACATTGTTCTGATTCTGTATTTTTTGCTTTGTTGCTCTATACAAAGTTTCTAAGGTTTCTTCAAAGCCATCCTTTTCATAGTTCTTATACAATAATATTCTGTTACATTCATATACAATAATTTGTTGAATCATTCCACAATGAATGGGCATTCCTTACCACCACAAAATGAACCACTATGAAAGATTTCGCAGATGTGGTTATTTACCTCTTTTTTTCATATCTTTTTGGCATAGTCTTGGTAGTGGTATAACTGGAGTAGAAGGATGTCCAATTTAATACCATTTTGATGACTGCTCCAAGTTGCTTTTCAGAATGGCTGAACCAATCTATAATGGCACAAATAGTACACTAATGCACCCATTTTCTTTAGCCCTTCCAATAATTCTCATTTTCCTTTATTTTTGTCATATCTGATAGATATGAGGTAGAATCTTGGAATTGTTTTAATTTATATTTTTTCTATTCATAAATGAATCAGAACATCTGAAAATCAGTAGACAAGAAATACTCACATACATAAAATATGCACATACATACATCTAACAATTTTAATAAGGTAAAAAGCATTTATCAAGTGCTTACCAAGTACAAGGCACTGCATGCAAATAGAAGCAGAATATAGGCTTACATTCTAATAGAAGGAAGCAGCTTATAAAAAGGAGCTGAAAAGTAGTAGGGGGTGACGTGAGTACCTGCAAAAGGGTGAGGGGAGCATGCCTGGCTGTGAAGGCTGAGGAAGATTAGACATGGCTAACCTGGCCCATCCCCCAAATAGAGGCTCCTAGAACATACTCACCAATAGGAGAAGGAGGTTGGCATGAGGAGGAATAGTCCAAGGTGAGAAGACCTCAGGTACAGAGAGCAGTTCCAGAGTGAGAAGGAATCTGAGTCATGGTAACAAAGTTCACAAGAGTCAGAAACATAGAGAGTAGGAGAATGAGGCTATAATAAAATGAGATAGTCATGAAAACATGCTTATAAATATTTTAAAATAGACATACTTCATATGATCAAATGTCAGCAATCAGTCACAAAATAAAAACTCTGAAAGAGAGTTTTAAAAATCATCTAATTCAGCGCTGCCCTCCACATATGATCTCTGGGGAAGCTAAGGTAAAGGAAGAGGAGGAGGTTTGTTCAAGGTCGTGCAGCCAGTTAATGACCTAACTCCCAGACTATTGTTCTTTCTTCTATCCCTTCTATTCTCAGCCCCCAGGTGCATTGTCTTTAGCTAAATAGGTGAGGTGGCTCATAAGATGCCTGCAGTTGATCATTAAAGAAAGCAAATCTTTATTTTGATGTACTATGTATCTACATCCAGCTACTGCTCCTAATGGTATCTCATAATTCTAATCTGCTTTTGTCTTCTTAGTTCTGGTCCCACAGTTTCTGAAGGCTAAAAATGCTTAGCCTGTAGATTTCCCGCCTTTTTGCTTTGAGTTTGGACTTTCATTCAACTTAGGGTTCGTTCTGTTGACTCATTGGTTCTTCTCTGGCTTTTTATTCCTTTCATAAGGATCTTATTTGTCCTATAATTCTCCCAGTTTGATCACTTTTATTTAAAGAGGCCACCCCTTGACTCAGTTCTTAAAGAGGCCTATTTACTATTTACTATTCACCATCATCATCATCATCATCATCATCATCATCATCATCACTGAAGTCCCTCTTAATTAGACCACACCCAAGACACTGATCTGGTAATCTCTTCTCTATGTCCTGTAGACTAAGGGCATTCCCATATGAAGCAATATACTCAATGCCTTTCCAGTACTTGGGACCAAATAATATATGGATCATGACTCTTTGCAGGCTTTATCTCATTGGGGCACATATATTTGTGTATATATTGCTGCATCTAATTCAGTTTCTAAATGTGATGTGATATTGAAGTTTGGAAGCTTTTTGCTAAGTCAGGAAAACTGGCTCTGCCTCTGACATATACTGTCTGCATGACCCTGGGCAAGTCAGTACTTCTCAGTACTGCAGACAACTCTAAGATGAGAAAGTTAAATACTAATTATGGAAATAAATTAGCAGGAGCATTTCCTCACCAATGAAATCAAGCAAAGACAAAAAATGTGTAAATATATGCAATATGTTATGCATACTGTAAGATTTATAAACATTTAAAATTTATTATAATTATTGTATAACACATGCCAGAAATCCATCTTCCCTTTTCCCCAAACTCAGGTAGATGTTCCAGCTGCATAAACAATTAACTGTAAATTTTGGATTTTGGCAGATATTAGATATCTCCTTGGATTGTAACTAAATTGAGAAGTACATATTGTGCACTCTCCCCAATACTGTCCTTGACATTGAAGGAGATATAGAAGTAAATAAAAATAACAAAAAGTATTTGAGGATTGGAGGAATGTCTAATCTGGGGGGCTTTAGAGCAAGATTTGAATCCCAGGTCTGCCACTTGCAACTGCACATGGATGTTCTTGGGCAAGGATTTCTAGCCTTCTCACCTTGATTTCTTCATCTGTAAAATGAGGTGCTGTAAAAAGACTAGACTCTAAGGGCCCTCTCAGTTCTAAATCTTCTGCACTAGTTAGGGAGAGAACACACACAAACCATTAAAGAGTAAGACAGTAGATAATTAAGTGGTACTTAGCATGATATTCCAGGGGCTCTTAAACTTTTTTGTGTGTCATGGCTGTCTTTGGAAGTTTAGTGAAGCTTATGGTCCTCTTCTCAGAATCATATTTTCAAATGCAAAGGTAAAATACATTGAATGTCAAAGGAAAGCAATTATTAAAATCCAGTTTGTTTTTTTTTTTAAATCAGAGACTTCAGGTTAAGAACCTCTGATAGAATGAACATTCTCTAGTTCAAAGAGGAAAAGTTTCAAAGCAGCTGGAGTAGTGGTATATGTACACCTGCATGCACGTATATATATCAGCTTTCCAAATCATTTTCTGCAAATGTCATATCAGTTAAAAGATCTTATCTGTCTGCTTGTACAATGTTTTGGCATATTTCCAGCATCTCTTTTAGTACTCTCCACCTCCACCTTCTGCCACTGATCCCTAAATCACTATGCTAAGAGAACACAATTATCTTCCAACAGAAACTATCATGGTCTTGTAGTGAAATGAATGTTTGTCAACTATCTCAACACAGGTGGTAAAACCATGGTTGAGACTCAAAGGAGATCTAGAAAGCATTTGAGGCCAAATTTGAGCTCAGTTCTTCCTGATTCCAGGTCCAGCACTCTGCTCATTCTCTAATTATTGTATCATACCTTCCAGAAAATCTTTATTTCATACCCCAAAAGCAGGGTAAAGGTAATTATGAACTGCATAGAAAACAAGAAGTCATTTTGACAATTATATGTGTATGCATATATACATACATTATATATGTATATATTTTTAACTGACATATTTTGTTTTGACACATCATTCCCTTCCTAATAAATAACCCTTCTCTAGAGGGTACATACACACAAACACACACACACGTGCACACACACACACACACACACACAGACTTAAACCAGCTAAGCAAAACTTCTACATGCAGTGATTAATACAGACACTATACGTAACTTTCCATTTGGAGCCTTTACTGTGTCTTAACAGAAATGAAACCATATGGATTCTAACTTTGGTAATATAGAGAAACAAAAAAAGTTGCCTATTGTCTTTCTTGTTTTCTTGCTTCATTTACATTGTTGCACTAATTGTATATATTAATCTCTTCATCTCCTTTGTATGCACCTTCTCATATTCTATATGTGTATATGTTATGTCCCCCGTTAGAATATGAACCCCTCGAGGAGAGGGAATTTGCTTTTGCCTTTCTCTATATCCACAGTAAATAGCACAGGCCTGGTAGATGGTAAGCACTTAGTAAATGCTTGTTGATTGACTAACCCATTTTGGTTGTGTTTCTTTTCCCCACCCCCTGCTTCAGTTCAGAAAAGGCTTCTTATATTTCTTTAAACTCGAATTTCAACATGGCACAGTAATATTCCATTGCATTCTTTTTTTCCCCTTTTCATTCCTCAATGAGTGGTACATACTGGTTTTCCACTTTTTGCCACTACAATTAGTGTTTCCATTCTTTGGTACATTTGGCACCTTTTTTAAGGTCCTCTTAGTAGGACCACTTAATAAATGGTATCAAAAGTATAGTAAGTTTTCTCACATATTTCCATTTAGTTTTTCCTAGAATAGTTAGACCAAATGATAATACACCAATGGTGAATAAATCTACCTACCTTCTAGTGGAAGTAACATTCACTTTTTTCCATCTTTGACAGTTTGATGCATATGGGGTGATACTTTTGTTCTTCAGTCATTTTAATCATGCCCAACTCTTTTCAACTCTTTTGAGTTTTCTTGGCAAAGATACTAGAGTGGTTTGCTATTTGCTTCTCTAGCTTATTTTACAGAGGAAGAAACTGAGCCAAACAGGGTTAAGCAACTTGCCCAGGGTCACAAAGCTACTCTCCGAGGTCAGATTTGCACTCAGGAGGATGAGTCTTGCAGAAGATGAGTCTCCCTGACTCGAGTCCCAGTATTCCATTTACTGCACTATCTAGCTGCCCCAGGGTGATACTTAAAGATGTTTTCATGTGTACTTTTCTTATTATTAGTGATTTTTAATATTTATAGAATGTTAAATAGTTTGGATTTCTTTTAATATTTTATATCCTCTGGCTTGTATATATCTTAAACAAATCATTTTTAATAGATTTATATCAATTCCCCATACTTTTGACTGTCCAATTTTTCTTCTTTTCTAATGACTCTAGATAACATATTTAGTACCATAGCTACAATAATGGAAACAAGGGGCATCTTTGCTTTACTTAATCGTATTAGTAAGGCTTCCAATAATAGAATTAATGGTATTTGTTTAAAGGGCATCTTTTGTATTTGTCTTTGTGAAAATTTGTCAGGTTGTACTTGTATGAATTGGGAACTCAATTTACTTAGTGCTTTTATTCTGTTTTGTTAATACAATTCCAGAGATAAAAATTTTTCCAGCTTTACATTAGCTTCATCCTATCATTTTTAGATGTCTCAACATTATAATTTCTTTAAAATAATCATTTATTTTGCATTATTTTCATTGCTTTACTCATTGTTTAGGATGTCATTACATAATCTCCATTTAGGTCCGTATTGTTTGTAGTTCATTTATTGTTAGCATTTTGTTATATTAGGACCTATAAAAAAGCATTTAATATTTGTGAGGCTTTTATATACCCTGTCATTTGATCAGTGATCATAAAAGTATCATATGATACAGATTCCATTTCAAAAATTGTCATAGACAATCAAATCTAGTTTTCAAAATTCTGCTCAGATATATTACCATATTTCCCCATGTATAAGATGCACTCTTTTTCAAAAAATCTAGGATCTAAAAACTGGGTGTGTCTCATACAGTGATTGTAGATTTTTTTGCTTGCATTTCCCACTTTTTCACTCTTGTCTTTGCACTCATTGTTTCGCATTTGTCACCGTTACATTAGGTTGTGTTTTGCCACATTCTGCCTAGAAATGGCTCAGAAAAGATTTTTGTACAGTGCTAAATTCAAGTTAAAAGTGATCCATTTTGCAAAAGTGAATGGAAATCATGCTGCTTAATGTAAGTTTGGTCCTCCTGCAACTGTGAAAACAATCCAAGACTGGCTACGGGAAGAAGAAACCGTACTGAATACACCAACGCAGAAGAAGGCCATGGGAGGCAAGTCAGCAAAATGGCCTGATTTAGAGAGGGAATTGAAGATAAAGGTTGAAGAGCAAAGGGCAATTGGAATTCCTGTGTCCACAAAGATGGTTCAGCATGAGGCAAGAAGAATTGCTGATGAAAAAGAAGTTACTAATTTCAAAGGGGGACACAATTGGTGCTTCAGGTTCATGAAACGGAATGGACTAAGCATGTGCACATGCACCAGACTTGCCCAAAAGATGCCTGAAAGCTATGAGCAGATGATAAAATGAGTTAAATAACTTTATGTAATACATTTTTTTTCAAATTTTGGGCCCCAGAATTAAGGTGTGTCTTATACATTGGTAAATATGATATTTCCCTCTGGTTTACATTTTCATGAGAGTTTTGAGTTTGGGATGAAGAATATCAAAGGGATTGTATTGTCTATCAGCATTCTTTATTTTAGATATTTTTTCTTATTAGTCTTTAGACACTTATATTTGCTGCATATATGTAGATAATATTGTTGCTTGTCATTATATATATTGTTTTTGAGCATAGTATAATTTTCCCATTTGTCTCTCAACAGTGTATGTATTTATGGTGCCTTGTCTGAAACCTTGATTACCAAGACTTCCTTTGGGGATTCCCTTTAGGGGCAATAAATTTTATTCTAGCCCCTTGTTTTAAGCCTCTCTTTTCCACTTTGTATGAGTTTAGTCTACTAAAATTCATGTTTAAGTAGCATGGAGGTGTCCCCCTTTATGTATCAGGGGATAAAGGGTATTCCCTGTGTTTGACTTACATGGAGGCAGGAGTAGATACATCTCTGCCGTCTCTTCCAACCCTTCTCCAAGGGAGATTTGATTCCCACTAAGAAGTATAGTAGGAGGTAAGAGGGCAAGAAGCCTTCTGTCACCCTGTTTGTTCTCTTTCAGAGAGGGGGTGTACTGGGCTTGAATTATATCTACTCCTTTCCATGTTCTAGGTCCAATATAAATTACTGATTGCTATTCATTAAAGGGAAAATGGGGACTCCAAACTTAATACCCAAGGCTTAAATCCCCGCCAAATACCAATTCCTCAATGAGTACACATGGCAAATTACAAAGAAACCCATTTATGCAAGTTGAAAGCAAAACAGAAATCAGAGAAAGCATATGAGAAGATATACCAGATAATACAGGGTGAAGAATGCAGGAACTCAGTATAATCAAGAGTCCCAGATCTCACCGAAAGGAGAAATTCTCCAACGTCTCGAATGTGTCAAAGTAGGGATAGGGTTGCCAGCTCTTCTTATGTTGGCTTCTTCCCAGAAGTTTGTTCCTCCTTTTAACAACCTGAAGTGAATTTGATATTGTCCATCTTCTCTCTTAAAGTTGGAAGCCAGAAGAACCGAGACACTAAAGAACCTGGATCTCTCTTCCTTCTTGCTCTCACCAACTCTGCCCCGTCCCTCATGCACATGTGAGGCACAGATCTCCACCAATATAATTTATTCTTTGTACCATGTATTCATATATATTAAGTTTATTTTCCTTTACTTTATCAAATTGTGTTGTATTATATTTTCAAAAGTCAATGCTAGGTAATTGACATTTATTTTGTTAGAAACAATTCAGTTCTATACTCTTCCTAAAGAAAACCATTACTACCCTCCATGTTGCCTGCCTATTCCAAGCCCACATTCCTTATAATATTATATTATATATTATGTAAGTATTACAGTATGATTTCTATTCCTTCTTTTTTACATTTTGCTTGCACAGACCAGATATAACTATGGTTCAGGATCCACCACCACCACCACATCTACCCCTATCCTTCCCTTCACCATGACAGTCTTAATTTTAGCCTCCATTCAGATTGAGCCGGTAATGTCAGAAGATTCTCATACATGTGTCTCTTTCCAAAAGTCTGCCACTGAAAAAAACCAACAACCTTGTTCAATTAAAAAGTTCTTTTCTATTACCAAATGGTGGTTTTTCTATCCCAGTACTCCCACTATTCCAAACCAGGAACTCCATAGGCTATGTCATGCCATTCTTAGAAAAAAATAAATTTCTTCCTGTCCTCCACTGCTTCTTTCCTCTACATAATCCTTCCCTTTAAGGGATAAATCTATTTTTGTTCATTTATTGACCCTCATACAAAGTGAGATTCATGAAATACAATAGCTTTGTTTCCTTCTTTCCCTAGGCTAGACAAGAATAGGTTTTGGATCTTTTCCACTCATGATCTTCATTTCAAAGATTTTGAGCTATGAAGTCCATCCAAGAAATATTAATTCTTAAAGGAAGTAGCATGACTAGTGAAAGGAGTTTTGAATCTAGAGTCAGAAGACCTGAGCCTAATTCATACCTTACCTACATGACCACTAGCTAGCCATTCCACTGCTTTGGACCTTAAAGATTATTAATGAAGGAGGCATACCTAGAAACATTAGTTAAATGAGATACAATGCTTGGGGGGGGGGGGCTTAAATACCATATCGACAAGAGAAGGAAATCCTAAGGGTCACGAAGGAAAGAAAGCATGAACTTAATGTTTCATACGGTGTTCCTCTACAGCTGCCATCCATGCAGGAACCTTTGACAACAGATGTTGGAGATAAACTGATATTAAAGTTTCACTACTCTTACTTTATTTGGAGAGAATGGGTCATGAGTCTAGTATTAAAGAGAATGGTATTTTTTGAAGGTGTCAGTTGGATAATCTCCTGCTCACTTACAGGTGAGCTTGTTGGTCACTGAGGTTAAAGTTTGTGAGAGGCAAGCAAGCTAATGTTTATTTTTTCCAAGTTCTAATTTGTTAAATAATAAATGAGTGCATTTAATTGCCTTTGTCATAGTCATATTTAAACTTCTAATAGTCAGGGAGAAAACCTCACATTCAAATTGAACAGCACAGATTCGCAGACATGGTGCTGAAGTTGAAGAGAGGCTAGACTAAGAATCAGAAGAACCGGCTTCAAGTCCTAGTTCTACCATTTATTAGCTGCGTGACAGCCTCTTTTTTTATGTGTAAAATGATGTAGTTAAAGGACCTCTAACATCCATTCTAGCACCACAGCTATCATCATTTAAGTAAATTCTAGTGTTTTTATTAATAATGAGTCATAATACTTTTAAATTACATCTATATCATCTCTTTTTGACTTCTTTGGATTTTTCCATTATGCCTTTCTTCTCCAAGATCATTGAGACATCTCATTATCCTGCATGATTATATCAGCTTTGATTTTCACATCTCGTCATTCAGTATCTTCTACCCTTTCAATTGCATCCTCTGGCTGGAGGGAAGAGCCATGGGCTGCAAGGCCTCCATTTAAGAAGGGCTACTAGCAGAGACTTCTCCCCATTTCCTACCAGCTACACTGCTTTTGGATTATTTTCATCACGTCCCTTCAGTTACTGTCTTTTCCCCTCCATTCTGGAGCACGCCCCCCTTTTCAACTTGTTTCTGTGTTGTCTTTCCCCATTTGATTTTAAACTCCTTAAGGGCAGGAACTGTCTTTATTTGTGTTTCCAGGACTTCATGTAGTGCCTGGCACATTGTAGGTGCTTAATAAAATTTTATTGACTATTGATTTTATACATAGATTATTTAACAGATTATTCCACTTAGCAAAGACCATGTGAAAATAAAAAAGATTAGGAGGAATAATATTAAAAGTAGAAAAGATTTGCATTTAGCATATCATAAAATTATTTCCTTGATACTATATACTTTAACATACTATAAAATTGTTTATATCTGTTTCATGATGTTTACAATTCACAGTGGTCATAGAAATAGTATGCTACAAAAATGGCATTTTCTTTCCATCTTATTTCATAAAGTCAGAGAATTTTAGAGATGAAAAAAAATAGTAGAAATCCCCTACTTGAATCTCTTTATTTTATACTTGTGGTTCAAAGAGGTCATATGAGCAAAACTTGATAAGAATTGTGCAATAATTTGTGATGTTTGTAAAAATGGTGAGAAATGATTTTCAATTTACTTTAAAAATGTTTTAAGCACCTAGTATATTCAAGGCATTATGAATACAAAGGCAAAAAAATTTCCCTATCTTCAAGGAGCTTACTTTCTACTGGGGGGATACCTCAAGTAGGTAAATACAACATAAATTAAGAAATAATTTCAAGAGAAGAGAGCTACTCATTAGAGCAAGGGTTAACTTGAGGTCTGTGAACTTGGTTTATCTTTCATATTTTTGATAACTATTTCAATATGCAGACATAGTTTGGAGATATTGTGGGTTGGGTTCCAGACCATCAAAATAAAATGAATATTACAATAAAGAGAGTCACATGAATGTTTTGGTGTCCATGTACATATAAAATTTATGTTTATATTATACATAGTTTATTAAGTATGCACTAGTATTATGTCTTCTTTATTTTTATTTTAATTTTTTTATTATTTAATGTATTTAGTTTTGAGCGTTGATTTTCACAGGAGTTTGAATTACAAATTTTCTCACCATTTCTACCCTGCCTCTCACTCCAAGATGGCATATATTCAGGTTGTCCTGTTCCCCAGTCAGCCCTCCCTTCTGTCACCCCACTCCCTTCCCATCCCCTTTCCCTTTCTTTCTTGCAGGGCAAGATAAATTTCTATGCCCCATTGCCTGTGTATCTTATTTTCTTGTTGCATGCAAAAACTTTTTTGTTTTTGTTTTTGAACATCTATTTTTGAAAACTTCGAGTTCCAAATTCTCTCCCCTCTTCCCTTCCCAC
>JAQQSZ010005543.1:0-13842 GCA_028646595.1 Phalanger gymnotis | reverse complement strand
TTCTGAAAGCAATTTGGAATTATCCACAGGTGATGACTTTGCTTCTTTCTCTTCAGCGCTTCCCCGCCCCGACCCCTGCCCCCCCCCCCCCCCCCCCCCCCCCCCCCCCGCCGTGTGCTACAGTTTTGTCCCATCTGCATTCTAGAAACAGCCAGGTTCTGCCTGGGTCTCACAAATTGGATTGCATGGAAATATTCGGTCTTCAGTGAGCAAGCAGTGGTGTGCTAGGAAATGGTTAACAATCGGCTTTCCAGGACAAAGAAGTTTCCAAGGACTCTCTTTAAAATTTAATCCACATTATTAACATTTTTATCAGTTATTAAGTCTAACCATCAATAAAGCAGTTAATTAACGAGTAAATCAGCAGCCTTTGTCAGTTTCCAATACTCATGCTGAAAATTTAATAGCTGGTTCTAGCAGCTGGTTAGAGCTGGCTCCAGCAGACCCCTGGCTAGAGGAAGGTGTGTTTTGACCGCCTGGCTTTGCATTTCCTGGCAAACCGCTCATCTGTAAGAGAAGAGGTAGCCAGGTTTACTGCATAGCTTTTCCTCATTCCCAGCTTCCCCCTTCTGGGCCTCTGATTCATTACCTGTAAAAAGAGGAGGATGAGACTAGACAGTCTGTAAAGCCAGCTCCCGCCATTTTATGTTTTGCGTCACAACATCCTGCGTCACTTCTAGCTCTATGTTCTTCAATTTTTTTTTTGCGTTCTTCAGTGAACAGCATTTTGAACACCCTTATTCATGTGAGAGGGAATGAAGTCAGTTCTTTCCCCTTTTTCTCTGCTTTAGGAATGGGGGGAAATAGCCAGAGCTCTAGCATTTCTTTTATTTTCTGTGATTTTTGTCTAAGCATTAAATTCATTTTAGGAGTTTATTTATTCTGACAATATAGTTATTAAATCTGCTATTTAGGTAAACTGCTATTCAGATAATTTCTATTTCTATTTAAAGATCCAGAGAGGTCTTCCATGGAAATCCACAGTGCTTAATTTTGATGGGTACAAAGAGGAACAGAAGCTGGTAGGAGGTACTATTAGGAGTAAGAGGCCTCAGCAGCCGGTTTAGTGGCATCCAATTAATTGTGCTATCATTTGACTAATAGATCACAATGAATACAGCCCAGAATTCATCCATTAATGGCCATCAAATGCTTCCTGTGCAACTGTTGACAGAATGGACAACTTCTTCAGTCTAGATTTGCAATTTCAAAGGGCAGAACCTCTTGCCTGGGAGAGAGGCTGGAAGCCAGGACATAAGTGTTCTGTGTGTCAGACTGGCTCCTCTCCACTTATTCAAATTCAAACCATCTTGCCAGACCCATCTAAATCCCTGCCACTTACATGAAGCCCTCTCCCAATGCTCTAGCCCAAAATTAGTTTCCTCACCCTGTAGTAGGAAGGCTGAATTTGTAATCTCAAATATAATCATGTATATGTTTGAATGGTTCGAAATCGCAAGGTGTGAGAGATTCTCTAAGGAGAATGCAACAAAACATTTATTTAGGCCCCATTGCAGCAGATCCGTGAACCAGCCTCCCCATTCCGACATCTTGACAAAAAGACTCCAGGCCCAGAAAGCCCGCCTCACAAGAGTAACCAGGAGGCCACAGAAAAACAAGATAGTATTTAGCCAAATCATATTTACTGGCCTCAAGTCCTTGCTCACACTCCTGGGTCTACACATGGGTCAGCTCTGCTTCCACAGCTTCCACTTCCTCTGTAGTTGTCTCTTGGCTCACCTTTCCTCGCAGCCGAGCTTCTGGGGTTCTCAAGCCCCGCCTCAACGACCAGAGGCCATTGGTTCTCAAGTTGGCCCCTCTTGAGTCATTAATCTACACCCACACAGGTTTCACACCTGATAGGGCTTTGGACCTGGGGCTTAGCACTTAACAGCTGAAAGTACTTTCACTCAAAGTAAACAAAAGCCAAATTCCTGATGGCTAAGGAGCCCATTTTGCCTTACCGACACACTCCCCCTCCTCCTTTGCCTCCCATTGCTTGTAATAGTATCCCACCACTTAGTGTGTGGTTATTAGAGATTGTCTAGTCAAAGACAATATGGTGTAGAAGAAAGTTGTTATGGTTGTTCATCTTTTGCTCTTGAGGGGACCAATGACATTATGAAGGTGATGTCTTGATTTTTGAGTGTATTAGATTTAAGTGAGGAGGAACTGAGCAAAGTCATCAGCCTCACTGTCCTCCAGAGCCATAGCAGTCCGGTGGCACGACGTAAGTCCAGACGACTGGCAATGGCCCAGGATGTAGTGGGTGACAGTGAGTCAGTCCTAGAGCCAGGAGGATATGGGTTCCGGCCCTGCCTTTTGACATATGTGGATGGCATGACCCTGAACACCTAACCCTTCGGTGTCCTGCCTTTGACACGTACTGATTCTGTGACCCTTGGCACCTAACATCTCGGCGTACCAGATGATTCGCTAAGACAATAAACTGCAGAACAGTCACAATCCACATTCGCCAAGGGGAACTCCCTCATTGAGAGTTCTTTACACCAGCGGAATCTCAGATCCAGACCAAAGTAAAAGAATAAAAAATACTTGGCAGTGTTCTCCAATTTTTTTCTCCTCTACCACTCAGAAAGTTCTCTGAGGACAGGGACTATGTCCAGTACTTCTCTCTAGCCCCAGTAGCACTAAGCATCGGGCTGGGTACATGTTAGGGATTCAGTAGTCAGGTGTTTGATTTGAGAATTAAGGATGTCTGGAGGCAGGAGGTTGGGGCCCGGAATTCTTGCTTTACACTCTGCCAACGGTTGTTCTCAAGACGATCCTCTCATCTTCAGTCTTTCTCTATCTCTTGGTTCTTTCTCTGCTACCTTCCAACTTGCTCAGATTGACCCCATGGTTAAAAATCCTTCACTTGGCCCCATCGTCCCCTCTGTGTGTATCTCTCCTGGAGATCACCTAGAATCATCCCCACTCCTTGCCTCTGCTTCTGCCCAGCTTCTGATCACGCTTGACTCAAACTGCCCTCTCCAAGGCCACCAGTGATGTCTAACCTGCTAACTTTCTCAGTTTTTAACCCTTGACCTTTTTGTAGCTTTTGAGACTGCCAGTGATTCTCTCCTTCTGGATACAGTCTTTTTCCTTACCCTCATGACAATCCTCATTCCTGGTCCTACTCCTGCCACCCTAATTGTCCCTTCTCCATCTCGTCTCTTTTACCATGTCATTAGCCATCTCCTCCCTTCTTAGCATTGGCGTCTCACAGGGCTCTATCCTAGCTTTCTATTTTCTTTCTCTATACTTCCTTCTCCTGTGATCTCATCCCTCCCCATGGGTTCAGGATTCACCTTGGTACCACAGTGGATAGAGTGCTGGACCTAGACTAAGGAAAATGTGAGTCCAGTTCTAGCCTCGGACACTTACTAGCTGTGTGACCCTGTATAAGTCACTTGACCTCTGTCGGCCTCAGTTTCCTGGTAAAATAGGCATAAAAATAGCACCTAGCCCCCCCCCCACTCCACAGTGTTCTTGTGAGGATAAAAAATAAGATAATGTTTACAAAGCACTTTGTAAACTTTAAAGCACTGTATAAATGCTAGCTCTCATTATCTCTGTCATGACAATCACATATCTACATATCTAGGCCTGTTTGTTCTTCCCAATCACAGTCTGATTTCATAAGCTGTCCACGGGACAGCTCTTCCTGGATATCCTCGTTTGTCTAAGGTGGAGCCTTAGCCCTGCTCGTCCTACCCTTCCCCCAGGTTGGCAGCCTTGGGCTCATCATTGACTCTTACATCTCCTTTATCCCCTACGTGTAAACAGCTGCTAAACCTTGTCAGTGGATCAACCTCAAGCACCTACTATGTGCCAGGCACTGTGCTAAGTGCCAGGGATGCAAAAAAAATTTAAAACACGGTTCCTGCTTCCAAAATGTTCATGGTCTAATGGGGGAAGCAACATGCAAAAAACCATGTGCCAACAAGATAGACACAGAAAAAACAGAAGGCACTGAGATTAACAAGGACTGGGACCTTATAAATGTCTCTTCCATCCGTCCCCTTCTCTCTACTCATCCATCCACTCTCCTGGTTCAGTCTCTCTTTACCTCTGGTCTGATCTATTTTAAGTCTCCCAATTTTGAGTCTCCTCTCTGCTTCAAGATCCTTTCCCTGTTCTCAGTTTGCCTCATGCTCTACAATCATTCTTTCCACGTTGCAACTTTCCCCATCGTGGTTGCAATATATCATGGGTCAGTATAAGAAATTAAATGGGAATTTTGGGAGAGTTTTGTGAAAGCCGCAGACAATATGCAAAGGCCAACAGACGACACAAAAAAAGTTTAGAAACTCAGAAATGTGTAAAATATATGTAAAGTACTGTATAATGGCAGCATATTTTATCTTTTAATACCATAATAATTTAGACTTCTCCGTTACAAAGGGAGGGTCAAAAAATTCTACATAGATTTTCAAGATCCCAGGGGTACTGTGCCGGGATAACTGTATTCAGGGCTGATAAGCATTTAACAACCGGCTCTCTGGGAAAAACCAAAAAACAAAATATGTATGCACGGCACACTTCGAAGTCCTCCACACAACTGCCAAAATAAGCACGAATCTGACCATATTGTACCCAAGCTATGAAACCACCAAGTAAAGGCTCTTGAGACTCCGGATTACAATACAAATTCTTCAGCCTGAAATCTGAGGCCCTCCACAATCTGACTCTAACCTACCTTTCCGAATTTGCTTCATCTCTCTCTTTCCTTCATGAACCCCATGCTCTAGTCAAACTGGACTACCCGGTGGCCCCCTGACCTTGGCACAGCTTGGTGTAATGGATAGAGCACTAGACTCTGTTTCTGGGTTCAAATCCCACCCCAGATATTTACACTCTCTGTGACCCAGGCAAGATATTTGACCTCTTTGAGCCTCAGTTTCTCATCCGTAAATTGAGGGGATGAAATGACTTCTAAAGTCCCAGCTCCAAGTTTATGATTATAGGAATTATTTCCCATCTCCATGCAGTCACTCAAGCTGTCCTCCTGTCTGGAATGCACTCCCTCCTCCTCATCTCCTCTTAGAATCCTGGTTTTCCTTTAAGTTTCAATTTACCATTTCTTCTTTGAAGCCTTTTCTGATCTCCCCACTTATTTATGTTCTAACCTTGTGTCATATTCAGGGGCATGCTAGTAAATGTTTAACAACCAGCTCTCTGAAAAGAAATCTTGTGTATGCCATACTTCTAAGGTTCAATGTGTATTATCAACATCTTCTCCATCACTGTCTTAAGTCTAGACAATCAACAAAACAGCGTCAAGCCCTGATTTTATAGCGTTTGTCAATTTCTGAGGTATAAATGCTCATACTGAAAATTTAATGATCGGCTCTGGAGAGCCAGTTTGAGCTGGCTTTGGCACACCCCTAGAAATTCATGTTGTATTTCTCCAATAGAATGGAAACTTTTTGAAGACGGAGATTGTCTCATGTTTGTCTTTGTATTTCCTAGCCCCCAGGACCTAACACAGTACATGGCACATAGTAGATAAGTAATAACTATTGAATTAAATTAATGTCTTCCCTGCAGCTTCTCCAGATGGTCTACGGTCAAGGCTCTCGTATAATTTTACATTTGTAATATTATATATTAATTGAAAGTATAGTGTAGTATAAAGAGCTCTGGATTTGCAGTTAAAAGACCTGGGTTCAAATCCTGACTGGGTAACTTATTGGTGTGTTCCTTAGGCAAAGTATTTGACCTTTCAGATATTTGCCTTTTTCGCCTGTAAAATAGGAAAGCAGTCATACTTACTTCTTCCTGGGGTTATTGTGAGAGGAGCCCTTTAACTGCATGGGTAAGAACACAGGATTCTTCCCACCTCCACCTCATGGCCTGGGTTTACTCTCAGCTTCTCTGCTCTCCAGTCTGTCCTCCTAAATAGGTTATTGGTGGTGGTGGTGGCAGCATTGTGTTGTCATTTTCAAGTCATGTCCGATTCTCCATGGCCCCATTTGGGGTTTTCTTGACAGAGATGCTGGAGTGGTTAGCCATTCTCTTCCCCAGCTCATTTTACAGATGAGGAAACTGAGGCAAACAGGGTTAAGTGACTTGCCCAAGGTCACACCACTAGTAAGTGTCTGAGGCCAGATCTGAACTCAGGAAGATGAGTCTTCCTGACTCTAGTCCTGATACTCTCTACTAGGTCACCTAGCTGCCCTGTAATTATCATAAGTTATTCTGATAAGGAGCTGAAATGTTACTTCCTATAACTTATCTCTATTGATCCCTGTTCCCCCTGGTAAAGCCACAAAGAGTAAAGCTGATACTTGTAGACAAAACAGATGACTGAGGTTGGAAGATACAAACAGATCTGTGGCTGCTTCAATGCTGGGGCCCAAAGATTGTCAACCCAGGCGGAAGTTGCTAGTGGTATGCCACAGAGCTCTGTCCTTGACCCTAAACTAGTAAATATTTATAGCACTGATTTGAAGACAAGGATGACACGCTTATCACATTCACAGATGGCACAGAATTAGAAGGGTCACTTAATACACTGAATGACTGAATCAGGACCCAAAAATAGCTCAACAGGCAAAGGAATGAGCCAGATCTAGCAAGATCAATTTAAATGTAATAAATAATAATAACTGTAATGAATAATAAGTTCCACAGTTGGGTGGGGTTTTTTAAGTCTTCTATAGTAACAGAAGAACAAGATGGGTAGGGCCTAAGTTAACAGTGCTTTAGGTAAAAAAAAAAAATTGGGGGGGGGGGATTTCCAGTAAGCTACATCAATCAGTAGGATGTGACTGCTAAAAAAGAAAAAAGAAAATTTAAATTCTGACACCTGCTTCAAGGAATTTGCAGTCCCATTGCCCTCTGCTCTGGTCTGACCACATCTGGAGTATTAGATTCAAACACCTTCATGTGACAATGCCTATTCCCCTAAATATGGACAGGAGGGGCAGGCTGGGAAGGAAGGCAATGCCTCAGTTTTCTTTCAAATTATTTGTCTCAGGTGACGAATATTAATTTTACAACAGCTAAGTAGATCGTGCATTAGGCCTGGAATTAAGAAGACCTGAATTCAAATCCAGCTTCAGATACTAACTTGTGACCCTGGGCAAGTCACATAACCACTGTCTATATCAGTTTCCTCAGCTATAAAATAGAAATAATACAGTACCTATCTCAAAGGATTGTTGTGAGGACCAAATGAGATAACATTTGTAAAGCACTTGGCACAGAGCCTGGTATGTAGTAGGTGATGATAAATGCTCGTTCCCTTCCCTCACCTGTAAGGTAGACTTTGGAGCAGATAAGATACATATTTAGAAAGGGCTGAAGGGAGCTATCATCTTGTGAGTTTCCAAAGACCCCAAGCCATCTTTGCTCTGCTTATTAAACACTGCTGGTCAGACGACCAGGAAGTGTAATGTCTCTGATGGAAAAGGAAAAGGCTTATTTTTTTCTTTAAACAACCTCTTTTGGCAGAGGGGTTTCTGTCTTGTACAGGCTTCGGAAATACCTTATCACCCAAATCAAATGAATCCTGCATCTGGCTTGCCACATGTCAATAGCCTGCCTTAGAAACTGAGAGGTCAGAGGCCTTTCTTCCTCATCACCTTCCTACTTGCTCCAGGGATGGAGACGTAATTCCTTATTTGTGGCATTACTGGGCGTTGCTATGGCGATGACACAGTGATTATATTTCTAGCTGGAGGCATAACAGGAAGCTGCACTTGAGCTATACATATCCTGAATAATAATGCTGATAATAGGGTTTCTTCACCCCTCCTGGCTCTGAGCATTGGTAAGGATTTCATTTTAGACACATGTCTGATGTGGGTCATTTAATTTCACATTCAAGTGTTGTCTGCATTGCTCCAATGGACATTGGCAGTATCAGTGTCACTGGCTGAACCAAGGCAAGCAAAGGGTTAAAACAAGATGGAACTGGAGGCAAGTTCCAGCTGGAGACACCAAAGTGATGTCAAGAAACGGTGCGAATGTGTCGCTTCCTACATGGAAAAGAAGGGAATTCTATCTTAGACTCGTAGGCCCCCTAGAGTAGTTCTGACCCCAAATCCAAAGCTCTGTCCATTATGCCACTGTGTTGTTCTCCTGAGCTGGAACATAGAACCCAAATCTATCCCATCCAATATTTTAGAGCATCCTCCTTCTTCAATCTTTTACCCTGAAGCTATGACCTAATGTTACACTGAGGCATAGGAGAGAGGAAAAATTACCAAACTTTCTTCTGCCCTCTAGTTTCATATTCCCAATTGCCTAGTAAACATCTCAAACTAGATGTTCCATAAGCATCTTAAACTCAACAAATCCAAAATTGAACTCATTATCATCCCCCCCAGCCTTATCTTCTTCCAAACTTTGCTATTGTTGTCAAAAGCCCCACCACCCTCCCAGTCACCCAAGCCTACAACCTAGGTGCCATCTTTGATTCCTTACTCTCTCTCATCCCAGGACCCCTCCATATCAATCAGTTGTCAAGTCCTACAAATTCTACCTTCATACCATCTCTCATAAATTATTCCTTCTTCTCTTCTCTGACACTGTCACCTCCCTGGTCCTCATCAATTCACACCTGGACAATCGGAAGAACTTGCTGATTAGTCTACCTGCCTCGTTTCTCTCTACTCCCTCCTCCTTCTACTCAGCTACAAAAGTCTTACCGCATCACCCTATTCAACTATTCAACTCCAACGGCTCTCTGTTACCTCAAGAATTAAATATAAAATCTCTGCTTTTTAAAGACGTTCACAACCTAGCCCCTTTCTAGCCTTCCAACGTTCTTACACATTACTTCCTTTTACATACCATGAGATCCGGTGATATTGGCCCCCTAGCAGTTCCTTGAACTCAACACAACCCACGTTTGCATTTTGTGTGGCATATATTTTGGAGTACTCTAGCATGGCTCATATGTGCAGTCACATATGCAAAAATTCAGTGAAGGCTATAAATTAATTCAGAGTGCAAGACACAATGGAGCCTAGTTCAGTGGAAAGAGCCCTGCATAAGGAGTCCAAAAGTCTGAATTAAAGTTCTGAATTCCATCCTTCCACTTACTACCTTTGTGGCCCTGGGCAAATCCCTTAAACAGGCGCATGATGGTAAATGTTTATCAACAATGCTCTCTGGGGGGAAAATGTATGTATATACATGTTTAAATTTCATCTGCATTATTAACACTTTCTTAAGTCTAGACAGAGTAGCTAGGTGCTGAAGCAGATGGGGTGCTGGGCCTAGAGTAAGGAAGACTCGTCTCTCTGAATTCAAATCTGGCCTCAGACACTAGCTATGTGACCCTGGGCAAGTCACTTAACCCTGTTTGCCTCATTTTCCTCATCTGTCAAATGAGCTGGAGAAAGAAATAGCAAACCATTCTAGTATCTTCGCCAAGAAAACCAAAATGGGGTGACAAAGAGTCAAATACAAGTAATCAAGTCTAGACAATTAACAAAACAGTGATTTCTCAGGTATAAATGCGCACATTGAAAATTTAACAATTGGCTCTTGAAGGCTGCTGGCTCCAGTGCACCCCCGCCTTCAACCTTTCTCAGTTTCTTAATTTGTAAAATGACAGGATTGGACTAAATGACCCGTAAGGCTTTTTTTTAGCTCTAAATCTATGACCCACACTAACCACCAGGTGGCACTTTACCTGAGCTGTTGCTCCCTGTCTGCTCAGCATGAACCCAGGATGGTCAACTTTGTACCTGAGTGGCCTAGAGAATGCTCAAACCTGAAATCACCTGAGCTGTCCCACATACCTGCTGGCAGTGACCACTTTTGCCCTTCGGGCTTCCCTTACTGTTTTGAGTCTTGATATGAGGATGAAATATTAATAAAATATTAAATTTACTACAATTTTTTGTCATTCTGGCCCCAATCACTTTATGGTAATTCATTCTCTTAGTTCTCCTCTCTCTGCACCCATAGGTTTAGCTCTTCAGTATGTGATCACTGCAGTTTTTATCAACGTGGAATTGAAAGAAAAAGAAAAAAACCCCTCTATGAAATTGAAGATATAGTCATTGCTAATTATCCCAATGTAATTAGTTCCCTTCTGGATTTTCCCTGAAGACAGGAAAAGTTCCAAACATGCTAATAAAGAAACGGAGAGAGGGAAGGGTTTCCTTCTTTCAGAAAAAACTAAATTCAAGAAGAACTCTGTACCACCGTCCTCCTCACCCCAATAGTAAAAACAAGGAATCATAGACTTGTGCACTCCTTGGAAGATCTTTGGATCATGATGTCTTCCCTGCCTTGACACGCACTAATCCTTAGTTGACAACTGCTATACCAGAGCCCATCTTCCACCATCTCAATCCCCTTGAAAATTGGAATAAAAAGAGTTCTTCAATGCAGATAGTATCTCTTTTATCTGGCTCTGTTTGCATTGTCTCAAGGGAATGGGGGGATCCCATCCCTGGTAAATTGATTTCCATACGCTTTGCCTGCTCTTCTCTGTGGCCTTCTCCTGGGCAGCAAAATGAGCCTTCTCCTGGGCTACACATAGCTTCAAATTTAAAATTTTAGAGGGGAAAATATTACTAATGTTAACACTCTCACAAAAGAAGTCTCTTCATAACTAGCAAACAAGAACAACCAAGTGTCCTGGAGCACAAATGGCCAAACACTGGATCAGATGACCTAGAATAGTCTTTCTTCTCCTCACATCCTGAGGTTCCTTAGCTAGACATAAGTACCAGGTGGGATTTCAGAGTTGTGGGCAAGGAGAGGCAGAAGACACCCTATAGGCACTAAGTGTACATGGGCCTATTTGTCTGTTTGTTTTTTAGTATGTGATGAAATGGAACCAAGAAATCAAAGCAACTCTACTTTAACCTAATTAGAGAAAGGTGCTAGAGGTCAGCCAACTCTTTCTTCTGCTGGAAAGACAATGTTCTGCCATTTTTGTTTCTTTTTTGATGTCTTTACCATTCATGTTAAGAAGCTGCTGTGGACCATAGCAAGCATAAATGAAGAGAGAGAGATCCTTAGCACATATCAGGAAAGGACGTAACAGGTGCAGGAAATCTAAAAGTTGCAGTATGGATCTTAAGGTAAGGTAGCCCTGAAATAAACAATACTGCTTTTCATTTTACATTAATGGAGCTGCTCAATCGATTAAACCCAATCCAGCGGTGTTAGACAGGAAATTAGACAGGGAGAGGAGAGGAAGGGAGGGACTCCAATCCACCCTGCTTGCTGCTATTATATTAATCTCACTAAAATATCTTTTTGATCGTGCCACACCCTCCTTCCCCGTTCAGAAGCCATTAATAACACTCCGCTAGAGAAAGGGGAAAAGGAAGTTGAAGGTAGTAGAGATCTCTGTCTCCATCCTCACCCAGAGAGAGGGGAGAGGGGCAGGTTTAAGGGAAGGAGAGTAAGAGGGTTAAGTACTTCTAGAAACTACTGTGATTGTTTTTAAAAGGCTTCAAGAAAGCTTATTTTTTCTAATGTTTCATTCTATTTCCCTTACTGCATCCTTCTCTATTGCTTTGGGGGGGACTAATAGCTTAAATTCTTCAGAAACAGTGGTTTTCTGTGACTTGCAACTATAAGGTGTATGTTATCTATATACAGTAGCAGCAACATTGTTTTAAGAATGACTTTGATCAGTTAAGTCATTTTGACTATTATAACTACACAAATTACAAATAAAGGACATATGAAGAGAGATGCTATTTACATCCAGAGAAAGAACTGATAAGCAGAAGTATGTATAGAATAATTTACATATGTGTATATAGGTGTATGTATACACACATATATATGTATATGTGTGTGTGTGACCATTTATGTCTAATGGTAGCTATCTCTAGGGTTGGGGGGAAGGAGGGAAGAAAAAAAGAAAAAAAAGAAATACACATGATAACTTCATTGTATATTCAGAGGGAATAGCAAATTGTACATGATAGATTTTCAATTTCATGTGCAATCATCTTTTTTATTGTGTGGTGTTATGGAAATGCTTGTTTTGTTCCATGAATTGAAAATAAAATAATTTTTTTAAAAAAGATGTATTGACCATATAGATTGTCTAAATGTAGCTCACAGGGAAACATGGATGGATATCCCTGGGATCTGTCCCATCCTACTCCAAGGGAGACTTTATTCCTGCCTAGAAGAGATCAGAAAAAGAGACCATAAGGCTGGAAACTTCATTATCCTCTAAGAGGGAACATTAGATTAGAATTATATCTATCTGCCCTATCCCTAAATATTACTGGACTCAGGGCATAATTTTTTAGGTTCAAAAGCAGTAAAACTACTAGCTTCCCTGGTTACTATCCTCCTTAAAGGAGATCAACCCAATCTTATACCTACAGGCTTGGTTAAATTAAAGACCGTCACAGAAAGTGAGCAGCAATTAACCTATTTGTCCAAGCAGATTAACAAGGAGAACTCAGAGAAGCTGCACAAATTAGAATATACCAGAAAAAAAATTACATTCGAGTGAATGAACTCTTGAGATCCAAAGAGAGATCAACCAAGAAAGATAGTCTCTGATCCATCCAAGAGGAAATTTCCCGAAGCCTCTAGAGAGGCAAGCTAGAAATGAGGGAATTGTTGGGATGCCAAGAGTCTTGAAGACTACAGGAGTCTTACTCTTTCACCTCTCTGGAGTCAGTACCAAACAGAGCCTTGAGCAACATGTGGCTTGTCTTGAAGGAGTGAATAATGTCTCCCCATCCCAAAACTTCTGCACCAACACCACCCCTCACAGAGGTATACAGCATCAGGTCATCATTCTTTCTAAAAATTAAGAGTCTTATGAGAAATGCTGCCAGCTTGAAATCTGGGTTACTCAGCATCACCCAGAAAATATTGATACTAAAAAATATGTACCTTGAGGCAGTTTTGCCCAAGGCAGAAAGACTTGGGTTCGAGTCTTGTCTTTGATTCATCGTGGGAGACTTTCAGGTCACATGACTAAAAGATGGATGTCTAGACATTTCCTCTGATCCTTGATGTTGCTGTTCAGTCAGTCAGTTGTGTCTGACTCTTTGTGAACCCATAGGGTTTTCTTTGGCAAAGATACTGGAGCATTTTGCTATTTCTTTCTCAAGTGGATTAGGCAAGTAGAGGTTAAGTGACTTGTCCAGGGTCACACAGCTAGTAAGTGTCTGGGGCTGGATTTGAATTCAGGTCTTCCTTACTCCAGACCCAAAACTCTATCCACTAAGCCACCTAGCTTCTCGCTTATAACCTTATAACCTCTCAAACCTCACCAAAATAGGAATTATGTGCAAGAGAAAGTTAGGTGGCTCAGTGGAAAAAGTGCAGGGCCTGGAGTCAGGAAGACCTAAATTCAAATCCAGCCTCAGACATTTTCTAGCTGTGTGACTCTGGGCAAGCCACTTAACCCCTGTTTGCCTCAGTGTCCTCATCTGTAAAATGGGATAAAATGTGGATCATAAGCATCTATTTCACAGGGTTGTTTGTAAGGATCAAATGAGATAACATTTGTAAAATTTAGTACAGTGCCTGGCACATAGCAGGTACTTAATAAATGCTTGTTCCCTTCCCTTCCCTTCCTAATGTAAGGATTTGTTTTGTTTTGAGTATGTATATTTCTTACAAACTTTTTACTTTTCTTTTTGTTTTCTCCTATGAAATTGGTTGGAGAGACAGGAGATGGGGGGGAAGCACAGTCCTCTAAAAGAAAGAAAGAAAGAAAGAAAGAAAGAAAGAAAGAAAGAAAGAAAGAAAGAAAGAAAGAAAGAAAGGAAGGAAGGAAGAGAGGAGGAAAGGAAGGAAGGAAGAAAGAGAGAGAAAGGAGGGAAGAAAGAAAGAAAGAAAGAAAGAAAGAAAGAAAGAAAGGAAGGAAGGAAGGAAGAG
>JAQQSZ010005542.1:0-13843 GCA_028646595.1 Phalanger gymnotis | reverse complement strand
CCCATGCTGGGCTCCGCTGTGCTCTCCTCTGCTCCCAGCTCTGTGCGGGATAGACCTTACCCAGAGACTATCCAGACTGTCCTGGGCTAGAGCCCTGCTTTCCTGTGCTATTTTGTGGGTTCTGCAGTTCTAGAATTGGTTCAGAGCCATTTTTTATAAGTTTTTGGAGGGACTTGGAGGGGAGCTCACACTAGTCCTTACTTTCCAGCAGCCATCTTGGCTCCGCTGGGCGCCTAAATTTAAGGGGTAACATTAGTACTCTTTTAGCAGCAGTAAAAACAACAGAGCTTAGTAACTAATTAACAAGAGTATGAAAATAGGAAACAGCCAAATGATGGCTTTCCTTCTCTATCAGCCATATCCCAAGGGAGTTCCTCACCTTATCCTGTTTCTCTTCCTCATCTCCATCCAGTTACCTCCCCAGTGTCAACCTCGTGGTATTCCATGGTATCCACTCAAAAGCATAAGAATTCAGTGTCTCTGATTCCTTCCTCAAATTGGTTGTTTTGGGGGTTTGGTTTTTTGTTTGTTTGTTTTTTGGTCTCTCCACACCTTTGATCTTTAAAAGTTGATTTATAGCAGTGTTCTTTGTTATGCTGATTGCCCCCAGTGTAAATTTCCCAGATATAGCTCTGGATGGGGACTCTCAGAAGAAAAGTACAAATGATGGAAGCTGGCATCAAGCCAAGTGTGGCAAAGCAGTTCAAGGGCTAAGTAACAGTATATGTGAGTTTTCAGGCAGGTGGTTACATGTGTGATCTCAAAAGTTCGTCTGGAGGGGGCTAAATTTCAAAAAATAAGATGCATAGTAGGAAGAGTTCTTGGGAATGAAAACATTTTGTAGGAGATTGAATTTTTTAAAAATCCCAAGGCTGATAAAAAAAAATTCAGTTGTTATTCAGCCATGTCCAATTCTTCGTGACCCCATTTGGGGTTTCCTTGGCAAAGATCCTAGAATGGTTTGCCATTTCCTTCTCCAGCTCATTTTACAGATGAGGAAACTGAGGCAAACAGAGTTAAGTCACTTCCCCAGGCTTGCACAACTATTAAGCATCTAAGGTTAGATTTGAATTCAGGAGGATGAGTCTTCTATGCACTATGGTGCCACCTAGCTGCCCCAACAACAATAAAATGATTAAAAATTATAATAATAAGCCACATAAAAGAATGCCTGAAGCCCAAAGATCTTTGTCTGCCCTGTTTCCAGTCATCAAATCATTCAATCAATAGGCATTTATTAAGTTCTCAACATGTGGCAGTCGATGTGATAAGTTCGGGATACAAAAAGAAGGGCAAAAATTATCTCTGCCCTCCAGAAGCTAACATTCTAACGGGGGAGACAACATAGAAATTACTAGGCACATTCAAAATGTATGCAGAGTAAATGGAAGGTAACTTTATTGGGGAAGGCCTAGAAAAGGACTCCTGGAGAAGGTGGCATTGGAGCATGAAGGATTCTACAAGGTGGAGATGAGGAGGCAAAGCATGCCAGGCATGAGGGACAGCCAGTGCAGTGGCACAGAGGTGGGAGATGGAGAGATGTATAGAAGGAATAGTGAATAGGCCAATATGGTTGAATCAAAGATGGCAGAGAGGGGAGTAATCGATAAGAATACCGAAAAGGCAGGAAAGGGAGACATTGTGAAGAGCTTTAAATGCCAAAGAAGGTTATATTTGCACCTAGAGGTAATGGCCAGTATAGTTTTCACCCCGTCTACTTTATTCCAGCCTGATGTAAAAAAGCATAGCTGTAGGAAATCCCTATTTTATCTCTCTCTCTCTTTCTCTCTTTCTTTCTCTCTTTCTTTCTCTCTCCCCTTTCTCTCCCTCTCTCTCTCTCCCCCTCCCTCCACTCTCCAATTTTTTTGGGGGGGCAATCAGAGTTAAGTGACTTGCCCAGGGTCATACAGCTAGTAAGTGTCTGAAGTCAAATTTGAACTCAGGTCTTCCTGAATCCAGGGCACTAATCACTGTGTGACCTAGCTGCCCCTCCCTAACTCTAAAACTGTTCCTCGACAAAGGAAGTTAAACCCTTCACACCTTCGGCCTTTGTCACAGTCTTGCTATACCCAGTTCTTCTAGGACCCCTCTCCTGGAAAAGGAGTTTGTCTGACTGATTGTGGTCTTTACATTTCAAAGAAATCAACCCCTGTTTGGAAAACAATGGTGGCTGTGACCAAAATGCAGAATGCACCCAGATTGGACCCAACCAGGTAAGCTGGATTTCCATGCCCTACCCTCCTCACTGTTTTAGACTTTTATTGGCAGTGTCCTTGGGAGCCATTAAATATTAGCTTCTTTGAAGGGAAGAAAAGGCAGCATGATACCATGTACCATTGATATCAGAGCAGTGACACCATGGCACCAGTTCTAGAGTCAGAAGACCCAGGTTCAAATCCAGCCTTTGATGTTTACTTACCCATGTGACTTTGGCAAGTCACTCTCCTGGACTTGGTTTCCTCGTTTGTAAGAAAAGGAGGTTATGATCAATGCAATAACCAATCACAATTACAGAAATCCTAGGATGAGTGATGCTTTGTACCTCTTTTGCAGAGAGGCATTGAACCAGGGGAGCAGAAAGAAACACTTTCAGATTTGTTGTGTATGAGTTTACTTATTATACAGAAGGCTTTTTTTAAGGAGGGGAAGATGGAGCTAGTGAAAGTAATACTCCAAAAAAAGGAAAGAAAATGAATCATAAAAATACATAAAAGAAAACAAAAGAAGGATTATTAGGAACATAATCAGGGTTATGTCGGAATTATTGTATGAAATTTGAATTTTTTTAAAAGACAAGAAGTTGTTCATAGATGAGATTCCCAGTTTCATAGACAGACCTCTTTTCTTTGTCTTTTTCAAAAAGGGAAATGTTCATGCTTATTAATTTTATAATAAGAAAAATTATTTTTTAATGAAGGCATTGAACTGGCTGTCTCCCAGCTTTCCAGCTCTAAAGCTCAGAGCCTATGAGCAGGGGCAGGATGGGGGCCAGCACAAAGATAGACCCGGAGTACATGGCTCAGGACCTGACAACTATTCTTCCAGGGTAAAGGGAAAAGTATAGGAAGACTAGCAGCTGAATAGGCAGATTCGGCTACTGCTGACAGCCTAATCATAGCAACAGCTCTACTGCTTCAGAGCCTTCCTCAATAAATAAGCTTTTATTACTCACTTATTGCTGTAATAATAATAGTCTTTATATAACACCTAATATGTGGGTACTATATAGTAAGCACTTTAAAATTATTATCATCTTTGATTCTCACAACCCTGGCAAGTAGGTATTATCCCTATTTTACAAATGAGGAAATTGTGTCAAATAGAAGTTAAGGGACTTGTCCAGGGTTGCGCAGCTAGTAAACGTCTGAGACTGGATTTAAACTCAGGTCTTCCTGCCTAGCGTCCAGGCTAGGGACAGGCACTGTGCTAAGTCTTGTGAATACAAATACAATCTGTATTCTCACGTTTCTTACATTTTAAGGGGTGGAGACTACACAGGGAAAAAAATACTGAAAAGTAAGGGAGAGAGGGAGGTTACCCATGGAGACATGATGGAGACATCTAGATTACAGACTGAGAAATGAAGAGATAGCTGTTGTGATGCATTACATGCCAGGCTATGTGCCTATGGTACATTATGGGGACAGAAAGACAAAATTGAATGACTTTGCACTCAAGGAACTTTCATTCTCTCCTTAGAACTACCCTGTGGAGGAGAGAATATAGCTATTATTATCCCCATTTTCCAGTGAAGGAAACTGAGTTTTGGAAAGTGGTTTGGATATAGATCACAGCTTGTCAGTGGAGCTGTCCAGACTCAAATCAGAATCTCAGAGCTGAAAGGAACTACAGTCCAACTTAAACCAAAATAGGAATGGCATCTATAACTTGATTGGAAAACGGTCAACTGCACTCTGTTTAAAGATCTCCCTCCAGTGATGGATGGAGGATCTTCTGCCTTCTGAGGAAGCCTGTTCCACTTTGGAATTTCTTGAATTGTTAAGAAGTTTATTTTCTTAGCCAGAATCCAAATCTGCCTCTGTGAATCCACCACTTGTTACTCCTAGTCAGAGTCTTTGGGGACAGTTATGGTTCTTTTGCCAACCTGATGCCCTCCCCTGGACTCTCTCCAGTCTGTCAGTGTCCTTAAAATGTAGGACCTAGAACAGAGTACTCCGGGACATGGTCTGACAACTCCAGTGCTCTTTCTACTACCCTATTCTGCCTACTTGATATAACTTCAAAGATGCAGTGAAGGTCCTTTTGTCCCACAAAATGCTAACCCAGCTTGATAACAGCTGAAATTCCACAATTAGAGATTCATTACTTTCCCTTGAGATTTAAATTGCAACTTCCCTTGAGAGACGGACTCTATTACACAATGTCAGTCTTGTGTGTTTCCTGTGAATAAGTTTATCATAGCTTTTATTGAGGTCAATGTTAGTAAGAGGGATGTTGTTTATTATATTACCATTAAAAAGGATCTGAGAGCTGGATAAATATACCATGTGCCTTTTTCTCTCTGGTAGGCTGCCTGTAACTGTTTGCGAGGCTATGAAGGAGATGGTAAAACATGCACATTCATCAATGTCTGTTTAACGGTAAGGTTTTTGCACAAATGCTTTTTTAAAAAATATGGATCTTCCATTTATTATTTTTAACATTCTTTTCTTTATAATTTTGAGTTCCAAATTCTTTTCCTCCCTCCCATGTCCTCCCATAACCATTGAGAAGGCAAGCAATGTGATATCAATTATATTTGCAATATATATGATATGATATCAATTATATATGTGAAATCATGCAAAACATATTTCCATATTAGTCATATTTGAAAAAAAGAAAGTGAGAAAATTATACCTCTATTTGCCGTCAGTTCATCAGTTTTCTCTCTGGAGGTGGATAGCATTTTTTCATCATGAGTCCTTAGGAATGGTGGGAGATCATTGTATTGATTGGAATAGTTGATCATCATTATAGCCTTTCTATACTGTGAATAATGATCACCCGGTTTTTCTCATTTCTCTTTGCATCAGTTCATATAGGTCTTGCCATGTTTTTTTTTTCTGAAACCACTCCCCTCATCATTTCCCACAGCACAATTATATGGCACCACTATTTCAGCCATTCTTCAACTGATGAGCATTCTCCCAGTTTCCAATTCTTTGCCCCCACAAAAAAAGTGCTGCTGTAAATATTTTTGTACATATAGGCCCCTTTCCTTTTTCTTTGATATCCAAACCTAGTAGTAGTATCCTTGGGTCAAAAAGTATGGACAGTTGTATAGCCCTTTGGACCTAGTTCCAAATTGTTCTCTAGAATGGTTGGCCAGTTCACTACTCCACCAACAGTTCATTGATATATGTGTTTTTCCCTCATCCCTTTCAGCATTTCTCATTTCTGATAGGGGTAAAGTGGTACCTCATAGTTGTTTTATTTTGCATTTCTCTATAGTAATTTAGAGCATTTTTCGTATGACTACAGGTAGCATTAATTTCTTCTTCTAAAAACCGTCTAATTACATCTTTCAGCCATTTATTATTGGAGAATAGCTCTTGTTTTTATAAATTTGACTCAGTTCTATACTCAGTATATATTTGAGAAATGAAGCCTTTATCAGAAAAAAACTCGCTGTAAATTATTTTTGGTTACTTCATTGTGTATGGTACTTTTTAGCAAAATGTAGTTTCCCTAATTATTCCTTTTAATTTGGTCTAATTATTCTTTGTCTGGGGTCATAATTACTATCCCCTGCCTTTTTTTTAAATTAAGCCTAAGCATTCTAGCCTTTATTTTAATTCCACGTGTGTCTTTCTGTTTCAAGTGTGTCTCTTGTAAACAACATGTTGTTCGATTCTGGTTCTTAATCCATTCTATTAACTGCTTCTGTTTTATGGGTGAGCTCAACCCCTTCACATTTACGGTTAGGATTGTTGTTATTCAGTTGTGTCCAATTGTTTATGACCTCCATGAGCCATACCGTCCATACTGTTCTTTTGGCAAAGATACTGGAGGGGTTTTCCATTTCCTCCTCCAGTGGATTAAGGCCACCAGAGGTTGTGATTTTCCAAGGTTCACAAAGCTAGTAAGTATCTAAGACATCTTCCCAACTCTTGGTCCAGAGCTCTAGCCACTGAGCTACCTAGCTGCCTCCTACAATTATGATTACTATGTATTTCTCTTTCAGTCCCATTTTCTTCTGTTTCTTCTTCTCTCTCTTTTTATCCTGTCCTTAAGAGCCTATTTTACTTTTAACTACTACCTCTCTTAATCGGTCCTGCCTCTTATCATCCCCCCTCTTTCTTTTAACCTCTTCCCCTCCTATTTCTCCATCGGATAAGTTACATTTCTATACACAATTGAGTGTGTATATATATTCTTTCATCTTTGGACCAATTCTGATGAAAATGAGGGTCAAGAAGTGCTCACCCTTCCCTATCCCCCACCACTGTAAAAGCTCTTCGTTTGCATACCTCTTTTATGTGAGAAAATTTTCCACATTCTACCTCTCCCTTCCCCTTCTCTCAATACATCTTCTTTTTTGCCCCTTCAATTTTTTTTGGAGACCATTCCAACATAATTGACTTAAATCCATGTCCTCTGTCTCTGTAAACTCCTTTGAAACATCCTAATAATGACAAAGTTCTTAGAGTTACACGTATCATCTCCCCATATAGAAATCTGACTTTGACTTTGTTCAGACCCTTATGATTACTTTTTCATATTTACCTTTTTATGCTTCTCTTGAGTTTTACACTTGAATGGCAAATTTTCTAGTCAGCTCTGGTCTTTTCATCAAGAATGCTTGAAAGTCTTGTTTCACGCAATATCAATTTTTCCCTGAAAGATTAGACTCAGTTTTCCTGGGTAAATTATTCTTGGTTGTAATCCTAGCTCCTTCACGTTCTGGAATATCATATTCCAAGCCCTCTACTCCTTTAATTTGAAAGCCACTAAATCTCGTATGATACTGACTATGGCTCCATATTATTCGAATTGTTTCTTTCTGGCTGTTTGAAATATTTTCTCTTTGACCTGGGAGCTCTGGAATTTGGCTATAATATTCCTGGGAATTTTCCTTTGGGAATCTATTCTAGGAGGTAATCAGTGGATTCTATTTCTATTTGTGAATTTCTATTTTGCACTCTGGTTCTAAGATGTTGGGGTAATTTTCCTTGATAATTTCTTGAAATATGATGTCTAGGCTTCTTCTTTGATCATGGCTTTCAGGTGGTCCAACATTTCTTAAATTATCCCTCCCTGATCTATTTTCCAGGTCATTTATTTTTCCAATGAGATATTTCACTTTCTTCTACTTTTTCATTCGTTTGACCTTGTTTTATTATTTTTTTGATGTTTATTGAATCATTGGCTTCCATTTGCCCAACTCTAACTTTCAAGAAATTATTTTCTTCAGTGAGATTTTATACCTCTTTTTCCATTTGGAAAATTCTGCTTTTTAAGGAATTCTTTTCTTCAGTGAATTTTTGTACCTCCTTTTCCATTAGATCAATTCTATTTTTAAATGTTATTTTCTTCAGTATTTTTGTGCCTCTTTTGCCAAGTTGTTAATTCTCTTTTCATAATTTTCTTGCTGCACTCTCATTTCGTTTTCCAATTTTTCCTTTACCATTCTTATCTCTTTTTTAACTCTTCCAGGAATTATTGTTGGACTTAGGTGTAATTAGCATTTTCTTCTTTAAGTTTTGTAGTTGTTTTCACCTTGCTGTCTTCTTCTGAGGTTGTGTCTTAGTCTTCCCTACCACTATAATAGCTTTTTATGCCAAGTTCTCTTTTTGGTTTTGTTTGCTCATTTTTTGAGCCTATTTCTTAACTTTGAACTTTATGTTAAAGTTGGGTTCTGCTTACCTTGGAGTAGGGAGACACTTTCCCAAACTTCAGGTTTTTGTGCTATTGTTTTCAGCACTAGTTTTGGGGATCTGCAAGTTTTTGATATTTCCAAAGTGGTGTGGACCTGAAGAGGTATGGTCACTGTTCTCCTAGTCAATGCTCTGGTCTTTACCCATTGTGATTTACCCCTAGTACTCCTCTCTGCCCTGCAACTGGGACCCAGATGTATATGGGCAATAGAGTTGCCAATCAGTTTCAACTGTACCCAGTGCCAGCAAAGGGTCCCCTGTAAATTCTTTCTGACCAGTTGTCTGATCCCCTTACTATCTCTGGGACTGAATCCTCCTGAAGCTGTAGCAGCTATTGTGGCCATCTTTTTTGTGCACTCCAGACAGGCTTCTGTTTTCTTAAGCTGGAAAAATATCCCATTCTGACATTTTATTGTCTCTGCCCCTCCAAAATTTAACTTGAGGCATAATTTTAAAATTGTTTGGAGGGCAATGTTGAGAGAATTCAGTTGGGTTGCCTCTGATCTGCCATCTTGACTCTCTCACTTAAATAATATTTTTTTTTTACAAATTCTCTTCAAAGTCATACCTGTTACCTACTCTGAATCATCCCTAAGATCCCTAATCTAGATAAGTGGGATAAATGAAGTAATTACCCCAGACCTTTCACTTGGAGTGTGATATCTAGGCTCCTTCTTTGATCATGGCTTTCAGGTGGTCCAGTATTGCTTAAATTATCCCTTCTTGATCTAGTTTCCAGGTTATTTGTTTTTCCAATGAGATATTTCATTTTCTTCCTGTCAAGGAGGATTCAAGGCAATCTGTCTGTCCTATCTGTCCTTTCTATCTATCTACCTACCTATCCATCCATATAAGCATGATATAAATACACACATATATTTATGTGTAAATATATACATGTAAATATGCATGCAAATATACACATATATTTATGCATAAATAAAGTATACATTATGCATGTGTGTATATACACATGCAAGTCTTTAAATTTCCCCTCTCCCTGTTCGCTTCCATTACCAAATTATGCAGTCTCCAAATACATCTTGGAATTGTGCTTCTGTGACTCTTTTTCCATGTAAAATATTTTAACCTGATTTCTCAGATATGCAAATGCATATGTGATATTATCAATCTGGATGTTCCTCCAACAATGCATATAGCAATTCCTCTATGGCTTGCCCATCTCATCCCCTTTTATACGTGAAAAAAACTGAGACTCAAGTGAAGTGATTTTTCCAGGGTCACATAGCTAATAAATCCCTAGATTGTCCCACCCTTTTCCTATGCAACTATATAACAATGATATAGCAGAAATAGACTTAAAACTCAAAGGGGCTCTTGAGTCTGACCTTTCCCCATTTTACAGATAAGAAAACTGTGACTCCAAAAGTTTAAGCAGTTGGCCCAGAATCACATAGCTTTTAAGTGTCTGACTCAGGATCCTGGATTTAGGGACCCTAGAGACCAATGAGTCCAAGCCCTGTGTTTTATAGATGGTGTAAGCAAGGCACAGAAAGATTAAGTGATTTGCCCAGGATCAAGCAGCTGATAAGTAGCCGGGGTAGGATTTGAACTCAGGTCTTCCTAACTCCAAGTCCGTTGCCTTCTCTACCACGCCATGCTGCCTCTCACATTGCTTCCTTTGATGGAATACAGGCTCCATGAGGGCAAAGACTATTCTATTTTTGTCTTTGGATCCTCAGATACCTCAGTGCCTTTCTAATAGTAGGCACATTATAAGTGCTTATAAATAAATAATTAATTCTGTACACCCAACTACCTCTTATCCAAAGAGACAAGGTGGAGGCCAAGACTGGTGCTTCAGTATTTTTCTGGGACAGTCCCCAGAGCTCCCCTGAGTTATTTAAGCAGCTGTACTTGGCACAAGAAGCTGGAATCTCCCCCACAAGGTTGTGATGCTCCAGAGACTCATTTCTATAAATACTTCCCATCCTTTTATTTATAGTACTGAACACCTGAGATCCTTGGGGCCTTTTGGAAACTGTTTAGCCCAGAATTCCTATCCCTGGAGCCCTCTCTTGAGGACAGGGACTACATTGTTCTCTTCGGTTGACTTGGCAACCTCCCTTTCTCAGAATGCTCTCAGGCCTGCTGTCATTCTGCGGGGACAAAACAAAGCGATGACAGAAGTCCCGTGATCTTGGCACTATGCCCATGGCCTTATGCTAACAAATCTTGGCCTCATTTGTATTCATCATGCTGGTTTTCAGGAGCAAGCTGTCTTCTTGTCTCTCATAATGAGTAACCTTTCTTAAGAATCACGATTCACATTTAAAAAACATCTCAGGGTTTACAAAGCACTTCCTTCCCAATGGCCATGGTGAACACAGTGACTTTGCAGTTAGAAGAGCTAGGTTTGAATGCTACCTCTGACACTTACTACTTATGACCTTGGGTCAGTCACTTAACATCTGAGCCTCAGTTTCCTCATCTGTATAATGGAGGATTTGGACTAGGTCTAGAGTTAGGATCTCATTCCTCCATTTAACATGTATATATATTAAGCTACAAAGATAAATAAGAATTGGGTCTCATTCTCTCATTGGTCTCATTCAGTACCATTTAATTAGGGCAATAGGACATGTACATGGGGAAATAGAATGTGAATTCAAAAATGAAAAGGGCATGGGAGATGTCCACTAGGAAGAAGCACAAAGGCCAATCTCTTAACCTCAGTTTCCTCATCTGTAAAATGAGAGGGTTGGACTGGATGGCCTCTAAGATCCCTCCCAGCTCTAAATCCATGATCCTATGATATAGATTGACTGAACAAACAAATGAATGAATGGATGAATGGATGAAGTTCTTTGCTCCCAATGGTCCCAATGAAAGCAATGACTCTAGAGACAGGGGATTCCAGAATGTACGAATGATTTAGTGTAGATCTTCATAGCTGCCTTACCACTTCTTTCCCTGATTAACCCAAATTGATTGTGCAATACACCATACCCTCTCATCTCTTACGGGCTTTGTTCTTGATACTGAACAGTGATACAAGGTGCTGAGGAGAGAGCATTGGACATGGAGTCAGGAAGAAACTCGGTTCAAATTCCACCTTACAACACCAAGGAAGGCATTTAATGTCTCTAAATCTCAACTTTTCTCATTTGTAAAATGGGCATATTGCCCCCAATAGTACCTACACCCAAGCTCGTTGTGAAACTCAATTGATAAAACACATGAAAAGTACTTTGTAAACCTGAAAGTTTTATACTGAGGTTGTATTAATGTCATAAGCTCCCATGTAAGGAATTAATTTCCAACAGTGTAGATAACCAAGCAGCTGTTCTATATCTTTATAATCATAGAGAATTGCCTGGGGCGTTGAGAGGTTAAGTAATTTGTTCAGGTCACATAGCTAGTATGTGTCAACAGTGGAACTTGAACCCAGATCATCCTGACTTGGGGGTCAATTTCCACCCATTACCTATGCTGTCTCTTTATTATTTCTACCTACTGGTCACCTCAGTTATGAGTTCTTTGGAAGCAAGGGCAGTACTGGTATCCTCACTTAGCCTCACTCAACAAAATGCCACAGATTTCCAATCGTGATGCCAACTGCCTTGAAAGCTGCTGCCCACATTGACTCTGGTGCCCTGGCTCATAGCTCAGAGTCTGAGACAGCAAGTTGGGGAAATGGAAATGGACTGGAAACTATATTGCTCATGAGATAGTCAATATTGAATAGGAAGGAATCCAGAGGTCATCTAGTCAACCCCCCCCCCATTTTACAGATGAGGAAACTAAGGCACATAGAGATGACGTCACTTGCCCAGTCACACAAGGGGTAAAGTTCAGAGGGGAGAGTCGAGCCTATGTCCCTGTCTCCAAAGCCTGTGTTTTTTCTACTTTGCAATGCTATTTGGGTTAAAAGCCAGGAGATGTTATATAATAATAATATATTATGATGATGTATTGATATTTTATAATTGTGTGATATATAATTATTATGTAATATGAGCTATAATAATACATTATTGTAGTAACGAACTCAGCAGCCCTTGCCATACCCATATAGGGCTAGAGATGTGTCATGGTGAGCCTCCCATCTTGTAAATCAAGCAGGGTGAACACACCATCTGCCTACCAGCCCAAATCCATCAATCACTCCATCAACAAGCCTTTTTTAAAGCTTGCTATGTGCCAAGTATTTGCTTGGCTCTGGGAAAACAAGTACAAAGAATGAACCAAACCTGCTTACGAGAAGCTTACATTCTAAAGAGAAATCATGACGTGAGCAAGAACGGAACCCCATCTTTTCAGGTTTGCCAAATGAATTTAAAATTAAGGACTGAGCTTTTGTTACAAGAATGTTTGAAACATGCAAACTAACTGAATCACTCTTCCATTGGCAATCCCACTAGAGGAATGGTGGCTGCAGCAAGTTTGCTATCTGCAATCAGACTGCTATAGAAGAAAGGACCTGTACCTGCAAACCAGGCTACAAGGGGGATGGGTTCATCTGCCGGGGGCCCATCTACCTGGTAAGTCATTGCCCTTTCCTTAGAAGAAGGCAGTTAGCAAAGGCAAGTGTCTATCTCCCAGGAATGATCAAGAGAATGTTTTACTGTCAATCTTACCAAGTTTTTTCCTAAGTCTTTACAAAGAAATAAATGAATAGATAAATAGATAAACACATTAAAGCATTTGTTTATTAAACATAGTTTATACCCCCCAGCCCCACCTACCCTACTTGATATTGTAATTCGTAATAATAACACATCCCTGGTAACTGATTCCATGAAAAGAGCACCTTTGGCTGAAAGAGTAGAGAAGGTAGTTAATTCATGGGGAACAGAGCTAAGTGAGAACTAGCTAAGACTGAGGTATTTAGGCAACCAAGCCTGGACAAAGACTAAGCAAAGAAGAGAAAGAATCAGAGTTTTGGGGGAGGAGGGTGCTAGGAGCTAGAAGGGAGGAGCATCAGGCTAAACCTAGGGAATCCATATCTTGATCTACAGCCACCAGAGAAGGGAGGCTGACATGGCAGGGCTGGTGGTTAGTTGGGGATTGAATTAGAAATGCAAGGACTATGCTAGGCTAGTCTCGAGAAACCGGTGTAAGGAAATTACAAGCAAGACTCAAAATGCCAGGATGGAGTGAGATTATATAGTAATGCCTCATAAATGGCACCCATCAAGACAATATTATGTAACCAGCTGTGATCCCAAAGGCCCAAAGATGAAGCATGCTATATACCCCCTGATGGAGAGGGGATGTATTCAAGATATAGAATGAAACACACATTTGTGGGCATGGTCAATGTGGGAATTTATTTTACTCGATTGTGTATATTTATTTTTCTACTGAATAATATTTTATTTTTTTCTAATTACATGTAAAAATAGTTTCCAACATTCATTTTTATAAGATTTTTAGTTCCAAATTTTTCTTCCTCCCTCCGTTCCCTCCCCCGCTCCCCAAGGCAGCAAACAATCTGATATAGGTTATATATGTACAATCATATTAAATGTATTTCTACATTAGTCATGTTGTGGAAAAAAAAGAATCAGGAAGTTGGTAGCTGGAAAGCAGGGACATGCGTGAGCTCCCTGCCAAGTCCCTCCAAAACCCTATAAAAAAATGGCTCTGAACCAATTCTAGAACTGCTGAACCCACAAAATAGCAGAGGGGAGCAGGGCTCCAGGACTGCCTGGATGGTCTCTGGGTAAGGTCTATCACACACAGAGCTGGGTGCAGAGGCAAGGCCAACCAGACCAGGAGCCGGGCAGAGCGTGCCCTAGCACCCTGAATCAGTGAGCTGTGGCAGTTACCAGACTTCTCAACCCACAAACACCAAAGAGAACAGAGAAGGTTGGTGGGAAAAGCTGCAGGAGTAGAAGGAGTTCATGGTTCCGCCACCGCCCCAGGGGGCAGCGGAGGTGGCATAGCTACAGAACTACAGCTGCAGTTGCTTCCGGCCCCAGGCTCACCTGGTGGGA
>JAQQSZ010005541.1:0-13843 GCA_028646595.1 Phalanger gymnotis | reverse complement strand
CTCTCAACATACCATAACACAGCCTAGCACAAATTAACTGAAGGTCCTCAAAGAAACAATGAGAGGATGTATGGTTTGTCCAAAGACCCCTGGATCCAAGTCCTTACCACAGAATCCTCCACCTACAACGTTCAGGGCTCTTCTCACTACTTACATGATGATAAAGTACTTCTTGGTTATACAAATACATCCATCACAAATGCAATGATATTTTGTCAGCGAAATCATTTAGAAAACTTGGTGATCAACTTCCCACTAATAATAAAAAAGATCCACTCAAAAGATAGGATCTCAAACAAGCATTTTTTCTTTCACAGACCTTTGGGAATAAGAAATGCCCTTACAGGAAAATGTGATTGAAGCATAACACACCAACGATCCTTCCCTGTTCTCTTCATTCTAAAAGAAAATAATAAACTAAACCTGATCCTGCTAAAAAAAAAAATTCATCTTTTGCTGGTTTTTGAAAGAGGCCTATCATGCAATAGAATATCTGACAGTTATTTAAAATTATTTAGGAATTCAATACACTCTACTTCACTACTGATTATGACATAGGCATGGCAGTAAATAGTCTCATGTTTCTCTGCAAATGCTAAGATCAAAATTGCTGGGGTGCTCCTATTATATTTCAATAGTCAATAAGCCCGCAGTTCTCTCCTCTCTTTAATCTAACCAAAGGGCACCTCTCAGCGGTGAATACCAATAAACAGAAATATATAGATGGCAAGTAGGAGAGGGGAGAAGCAGTGCAGAGAAGTAATGGGCGTAGAACAGAAAGAACTGTTATAAATAGTTTTTATATATAGGACCTTTATATTTTAAAAAAATCTCTTTTGAGAATAGATCTTGGTAAGGCTAGGTTAAAGCGCATGTACTATTTAGTTAACACTTTGTGGATAATTCCAAATTGTTTTTCAGAATTGTTTGTATTCATCCATAGGCCCAACAACAGTGTCTCATCATGCCTATTTTCCCATAGTCCCTCCGATATTTATTATTTTCCTTTTTTAAAAATCATCTTTGTCCTTCTGGGCATAAGGTGGAGGATCCCTTTTTTTTTTTGCTATTTTTCCCCAACATTTCACTAATATTGGAATTGTTTTTTGAATGTTTGATAGAATTCACTTATGAATGCATCTGCTTCTGAAGTCTTTTTCTTTGAAAAGTCAATTTATGCATTTTTAAAATTTCTTCCTCTGAAATTGGGTTGCTTGAATTCTCTATTTCTTGTTCTTTTAATTTGAATATTTTGTTTTTGTGAATGGTCATTTATTTAATTTACATTCTTGGCTTTATTGGCATACAGTTAGTCAAAGTAGTTTCTATTAATATCTTTGATTTCGTCTTCATTTATTATGAATGCTCTGATTTTTCATTTCTGATAATGATAATTTGTTTTTCCTCTTCCTTCTAGTCAAGTTAGTAAATGGTTTCTTTATTCTAGTGTGGGTTTAAAAAAAAACAGCTCCGAGTCTTATTTCTTGTTTCAATTTTTTTTTTTTTGTTTTCAGTTTTTGTTACTTCCTTATTTTTAGGATTTCTTTTTTGGTATTTAATTTAGGGTTTTTTTTAGTTGTCATTTTTCTAGTATTTTTAGTTGCATTCCCAATTCATAAGAGATATAACTTTTTCCCTTAGGAATGTTTTGCTTGCATCCCCCAAATTTTGGAATATTACCTTATTGTCATATTTAATGAAATTTCCTATCATTTCTATGATTACCCCTAAGAATTTCTTAGCAGTTTAAATATTTTGCTTACTGGTTATTACTTTTTTAACAATGGTTTGCTAGATAAAGATAAAATAATTTTAATTGTACCTTAAGTTTCTCTTTTTTCTATAAAAAGTATAAGACAGCAAAGGAAAATCTATAGATATTTGATTGAGCTAAATTCCCTCCTTGGTAATCAAGAGATTGCTTAAAGGCTCCAAGCATTTTATTAATTTTGTTTGCAATTCATATTTTTAAGTTTTGGGTTTTTGTGGAACTGGGTCCTTTATTCTAACCTAAAATATTCAGGAGCTAGTCTATCTCCAAGAAGATTGGTGGGTTGGGCTTTTGGATTCTTTTCTCTACCCACTAGAAAGAAGGAAAGGAGGAGAGTGCAGATCTCAAGAGAAGGTTACACTCTGAATTCATTACAATAATTTCCAGGCAATAGCATACAAAATAAGTAGAAGATAATTCTGAGGGAGAAGACACTGGAATCTGGGAGGATCAGGAAAGATTTCAAGGTAGCTGAGCTTTGAAGAAGACAAGACATTCAAAGTGGCAGAGGTGAGAAGGAAGGGCATTCCAGGCCATAGGAAGAGCCAATGCAAAGGCTTTGGGAGATACAAGGTTAGGTGTAAGCGGCAACAAGACCATTTGGTCAGACCACAGACTATCTGAATGGTAGCACTGTACAAAAGTTGGAAAGCTAGGCTGGCTCCAGGTTGTGAAAGAATCAGGAAAATACAAATGTAGGAAGTCAAACTTAAGCTGAACCCTGAAGGATGCTAGGGATCTTAAGTAGCTACATGCTAAGATACGGACTATTTGCTAGTGTCTATCTCCATGTTTGAAATAACATGCAAATAGCATGTATGTGGAACAGCAAGTAAAACAGTTTGGCTAAAATGTAAAATGTATTTGAGCTAGTATAATTTTGGTGGGTCTACAAGGGTAAATGAAAAAGAGAATAAACTCTCTTGAGCATTTCACCAGACATTTGGCAGCAAATGCTCCCTAAAGAAGTGATTTTATGGTAAGCTAGGCACTATAATGGAGAGGGGGAAAAAGTCCTGGCACAGTTATTTTTAGATACTATTGGATATTATCCAATATAGATATTACACATTCTAACATATGTTTATCAAAAGATATACTTTGCTGCCAGTGGAAACAGAGAGTTGGAAAGGTGGAAGCTATGGTGTCTTGAATTTGTGTTTTAATTGGCTACTTGGGCCTGATGTTGCTATCTGGGAAATGAAAAGTTGTGTAATTCTGGACTAACTTGTCAGAACTGCAACACTTTAAGATAGCTCATGAGAAAGGCATCATCACAGGTACTTTGTCAGCAAAAAAAAAAAAAAATACCATCTCTGCTGTTTCAGTAGTGTTGACCAGTTTTTCAGTTCCCAAGGAATTCAAGGCCAAATGGGATGAATTAGGGGGACAGAATTAGAAGGCTTCTGTTTCTTATCTTTCCTCAAAGACTTTTAAGAATTGGAACTAAAAATCTGTTATTTGTAACCCCAGGAGCCAGAGAATCAAAGTAAGGATTATCTATTAAATTATTTATTTCTGGAAAAAAGGAAAGATCTCATGATTCGATTCTATAAAAATAGAAAGAAAAAAAATTAAGTAAGCAAGAAAATAAATGATAGTATACTAGTTCTTTTTATCCTTAAATTACTTGGCCACTGCCCAAGAAAAATGACCCTGAAATATGTTTTTTTAAAGGCAAGAAGACAATACAATGTTAGATCAAGTTTATAGCTTTCCTTTGACGAATTTTCTAAGAAGCAATGTCAGTTCATTTACAAAGGAAACATAGCAGTTGCCAATTATGAAAATGTCAAAAACAAATATATCATTACATACATGAAAAGGATCAAAATAATTATAAATAGCCATTATGACTTTCATTTAACTGGCCTTTTATTAAGTCAGTGTGGAAAGGCAGATTGGAGCCAGATTTTAAAGGGCTTTTTTAAAGGCCAAACAGAAGAATTTGCATTCTTTTCTAGAAGAGAGAACCACTGGCAATTCTTGAGCAAGTGATATCATCAAGCCCCAGGTGGGGAAATTTTGATATGGATAGATATGTGAAAAATAGATAAGAAAGATGTGGGGAATACCAATTAGAAGGCTATTAAAAATAGTCCAGGTGTTTGTTGATGGGGACAGAACAGAGAAAAGGAGCACAAGAGATGACAGTGTTTGTCATTTTTGCTTATTTTATTAAAGATTTCCCAATTACATATAAAAATGTTAATCATTTTTTAAAATTTTGAGTTACAAATTCTCTCCCTTCCCCTCACCCCTCACCTTTCCTTGAGAAGGCAAGGAATTTGAAATTAATTATACATGTGTAGTTATGCAAAACATAGTTCCAGTTTAGCCATGTTGTAAAAGAAAACACAAACAAAATAAAACAATAAAAATAGCTTTTTTAAAAGTATGCTTTGCTTTTTTTACTTTATTTTTCTTGAGTTTTCTTTGGGGGGGGGCTATGCTTTCTTTCACTACATGACAATTATGGAAATGTTTTGCATGACTACACATGTGCAAATACTATCTCTGCTGTTTCAGAGAATTTAGAACTCAAAGTTTTAAGAACAAATGTTAAGAATTGTTTTTGCAAGTAACTGGAGAAAAATAAAATACTAAATAAGTTAAAAAAAATCATGAGTAAAAGTATGCTTCAATCTCCATTCAGAGTTCATCAGTTCTCTCTCTACAAGTGGACAGAATTTTTCATCATGGATCTTATGGAACTGACTTGGATCAATGTCTCAATCAGAATGGGTGAGGTTTTCCCAGTTGATCATCCTTAAAATATTCCTGTTACAGTATACAATGTTCTGGTTCTGCTGAATTCACTTTGCATGCTGTTCATATATGTGTTCTCAAGTTTTTCTAAAATTATATTGCTGGTCATTTCCATCACAGCAATATACCACAACTTGTTCATCCTTTCCCCAACCTCTGAGCAGCTCCTCAGTTTCCAATTCTTTACCACCACAAAAAGAGCTTCTATAAACATTTTTGTACAAATAGGTCATTTTCCCATTTCCTTGATGTCTTTTGGAGCATAGACCTAGTAGTGATATTGCTAGGTCAAAGGGTATGCACAGTTTTATAGCCGTTTAGGTGGAGTTCCAAATTATTTTCCAGAATGGTTGTACTACAACTCCACAGTTTTTTCCACAATCCCTGCAACATTTCTCATGTTCCTTTTCTGTCATATTAGCCAATCTGACAGGTATGAGGCAGTATCTGAGTTGTTTTAATTTGTATTTCTCTAGTCAGTAGTGATTTAGAGCATTTTTTCATGTGACTACTGATACCTTTGATTTCTTCTTCTAAAAACTGCCTGTTCATATCCATTGACCATTTATCAACTGGGGAGTGGCTCTTATTTTTATAAATTTGGTTCAGTTCTCTATATATTTGAGAAATGGGGCCTCTATGAGAGAAACTTGCTATAAATATTTTTCCTACTTTCCTATTTTACTTCTAATTTTGTTTGTATTAGCATTGTTTATGCAAAAGCTTTTGAATTTCACATAATCAAAATTATCCATTTTACCTCCCATATCCTTTCTATCTCATTTGGCCATAAACTCTTTTCTTATCCAGAAAACTGACAGATATATTTTTCCATGCTTCCCTAATTTACTTAGGCTATCACCCTTTACATTCTAAATCATTTATCCATTTTGTCCTTATCTTGGTATACAGTATGAGATCAATGTCTAGCTTCTGCCAAACTACTTTCTAGTTTTCCCAGCAATTTTTGTTAACTGCTGAGTTCTTACCCCAAAATCATGGATCTTTGGGTTTATGAAACACTAGGTTACCATGGTCATTTCCTACTGTATATTGTATACCTAATCTATTCACTGATCCACTCTATTTCTTACTCAGTACCCACTTGATAATACACTCTGAACTCTGAAACTGCTAGGCCACCTTCCTTAACATTTCCTTCACTGATACCCTTGATATTTTTGACCCTTTGTTATTCCTGATGAATTTTGTTACTATTTTTCTACCTCTAAAAGTAATTCCTCAATATTTTAATTGGTATGGCATGGAATAAGTAAATTAACTTGGGTAAAATTGTCATTTTTATTATATTGGCTCTGTCTGCCAATGAGAAATTAATATTTCTCCAATTTTTAATAACTATCTTTGTGCGAAGTGTTTTGTAACTGTGTTCATATAATTCCTAGGTTTGTCTTAGCACATAGACTCCAAGTATTTTATATTGCCTACAGTCATTTTAAATGGAATTTCTCTAGCTCTTCCCGCTGGGTTTTTTTTTTCTGGTAGCATATGGAAAGCTGATGGTTTATGTGGGTTTATTTTATATTCTGCAACTTTGCTGAAGTTAATTGTTTCAACTAGTTTTTTTAGTTGATTCTCTAGGGTTCTCTAAGTATATTATCATATTATCTGTAAAGAATGATAGTTTTGTTTCCTTGTTGACCGTTTTTATTTCTATATTCTCTTTTTCTTGTCTCATTGCTATCGCTAGCATTTCTAGTGCGATACTGAATAATAGTGATAATAGATGTCCTTGGTTCACTCCTGATCTTATTGAGAATGCTACGTGTTTATCCCTACTACAGATAATGCTTACTCTTAGCTTTAGATACTGATTATCATTTTAAGAAAAGTTCCATTGATTCTTATGCTTTCTAGTGTTTTTTATAGGAATGGGTATTGTATTAGGTCAAAGGCTTTTTCTGCATCTATAGACATAATCATACTATTTTTGGTGTTTTTGTTATTGATATGGTCAATTATGCTGATAGTTTTCCTAATACTGAACCAGCCCTGCATTCTTGGCATCTATGCCACCTAGTCATAGTATATGATTTTTGTGATATATTAATCCTTGCTAGTTATTTTATTTAAAATTTTTCATTGATCTTCATTAAGGAAATTGGTCTGTAGTTTTCCTTCTCTGTTTTTGCTTTCTTTAATTTAAGGATCAAAACCATACTTGTGTCATAAAAGGAACATGGAATTTGGGATTCTTTAACTGTTTTTTTCAAATAGTTTATATAGTTTTGGGATTAATTGTTTCTTAACTGTTTGGTAGAATTCACTTGTATATCCATCAGGTCCTGGGTTGTTTGGTTTTTTTTTTTTAGGGAGTACATTTATGGCTTGTTCAATTTCGTTTTCAAAGATAGGTTATGTAAGTACTGTATTTCCTCATCTGTTAATCTGGGCAATTTATATTTTTACAAATATTCATCCATTTCACTTAGATTTTCAGTTTTTCTAGCATATAACTGGCCAAAAGAATTCCTAATAATTGCTTTAATTTCATCTTCATTGCTGATGCAGCCACCATTTTCGTTTTTGATACAGGTAATTTGGTTTTCTTCTTTTTAAAGATCAGATTAACTGATGGTTTGTCTATTTTATTGCTTTATAAAACCAGTTCTTCATTTTATCTATTAGTTCAATGGTTTTCTTACTTTCAATTTTTTTTGATCTCTTCTTTGATTTTCAAGATTTCTATTTTGGCATTTAATTGGAGATTTTTAATTTGTTCTTTTTCTTGACTTTTTAGTTACATGCCCAATTCACTGATCTGCTCTTTCCCTCTTTTGTTGATGTTCACATTTAAAGATATAAATTTCCGCAACTATTGCTTTCGCCACATCCCACAAATTTTGGAATGTTGTCTCATTGTAGTCATTCTCTTCAATGAAATTACTGTTTCCTTGATTTGTTCTTTGACCCACACACATTTTTTTTTTAGATTATTTGGTTTTCTATTAACTTTTAATATGTGCTTCTATGGTCCTGTATTAAATGCAATTTTTATAGTATTATGGTCTGAAAAGGGCACATTTAATATTTCTGCTTTTCTTCATTTAGTTATGAAGTTTTTATATCCTAATACATTTTCAATTTTTGTGAAAGTGCTATGTAAAAAATACACTCCTTTCTATTCCCATTTAGTTTTCTCCAGAGGTCTATCATATCTAACTTCTCTGAGATTCTATTCATCTTCTTGACTTTTTTCTCATTTCTTTTACAATTAGATTTACCTAGCTCTGAGAAAGGAAATGTAAGGTCCCCCACTAGAATAATTTTACTATTTTCTCTTGTAATTCATTTAACTTTTCCTTTAAGAATTTGGTGCATATATATTTAGTATTGATCTTTCTTCGTTGTCCATGGTTCCTTTTAGCAAGACGTAGTTTCCCCGATTGTCCATTTTGATTAGGTCTATTTTTGCTTTTGCCTTACCTGAGATTTTACTTCAGCTGAACACTAGTAGATTCTGCTATAGCCCCTTATTTTAATTCTGTGTATGTTTCTCAGTTTCAAGGGCATTTCTTATAAACAACATAACGTTGGATTCTGGTTTCTAGTGCATTCTGCCATCTACTTCTGTTTTATGGATGAGTTCATATTTACAGTTATGAACACTAACCCGTGCATTTCTCTCTGTTCTATTTTCTCCTATCTTTCTCTCTCTTTTTATCTTGTCTCACCTCTAAAGTCTATTCTACTTGTGACCATTGCCTTCTTTAAACTGATCTCCCTTTTGTCACCCCTTCCCCTTTCTTTTATCTCCTTCCCCTCCTACTTTCCTGTTGGGCAGGATAGATTTCTATTACCAACTGAGAATATATGTGTACACATGCGCGCGCGCGCACACACACACACACACACACACACACACACACACACATTTGTATACAAAATCCCTCTTTGAACCAATTTAGATGTGACTAAGGTTCAAGTGTTGCCCACCCCACCCCCACCATTTCCCCCTCCACTGTAAAAGCTCTTCCTTGCACACAAATGTTGTGTGAGATAATTTTCCTCATTCTTCCTCTCCCTTCCCCCTTCTCCCGAGGCATTCTTCTTTGTCACCTATCCACTTTTTTTTTTACATCATCCCAACATAATTGATTAATTCCTGTACCCTCTTTCTATGTAAAAATCCGTCTAACTGCCCTAATAATGATAAAGTTCTGCCAAGACACAAGTATCATCTTTCCACATAGAAATGTTAACAGTTTAACTTTATTGAGTCCCTTATGATTTCTCTTTATTATTTTCTTTTTTATACACATGTACATCTACCTCTCTAAATGACAGGAAAAGAGTCTCTAGCTTTTTACTGCAGTGGTCACTTCCTCCCATTATTTAGTGGTTAAAGGATTAGGTGAAGGAAATACATGGCTGGGGTCCTTTTTCTTCAAATCTTTCTAAGGAAGAGAAAACCTAGAGATTTGAGGAAATGTACATCTGTATATATTTTCTTACCTTTCCTATTATCTCACTATTTCAGTCAAAACTTCCTGAATGGGGCAGGGCTATCAAGAAAACCTACCTTCCTAAAACAGACTACATATATTGTTCCACCCTCCCTCACTCAAATCAAAGTCAAGTGCAAGTCATGTCATCATTTCCCTGATGTCATTGTCCTCTTTGAGAACAAAGGATAAACACAACAGAACATATATTGTTACTATGTTTTTTGTTTAGTTTCTACTTAAGTGAATGATGTATTTTTTAAATGCTTACTATGTGCAAAGCACTGCTAAGCACTGGGGAATATAAATTAAAAAAATTTCCATTCTAAAGGTGCTTACATTCTAGTGGGGGAGACAGCCCATATTGGCACTTTCCACTACAAATCAAATAAAAAGGTCCCACGGTCTCTAGGGAGCAGCAGCAAAGGAGTGGTAATGCCTCTTCTTTAGTGTTACTTCCAAAAATTCCATCAGTTTCTGATGCTGAAACATTTGACAATGTCAAGGACTTTGGTGGCAAGAACTTTGTTTTCTGGGTCTTTAGCAGCTATGGCTACAGCCTCTGTAAGAGCAGTGACAAGGCTGTATCTGTCCCGGAATTGCTCCCAGGACAGTGCATGCAGACGCTAGGTGGGAAGCATTGCTATTTCTAAAGCTCTTAGGTTCAGGATCTTAGGGAAGACGGTGGTCAAGGTGGTGGTGGTTTGACTTACCCAGCACATGCTGCTTCCTTTCTCTTCCTCAGTGGCCTTGCTACTTCAGCTAGTGTGACTTGCCTGCCATGCAAGTTGGTGAGTTTGTGAGTTGGTGGCAATGGCTTCTCCATAGGAGCTAGCTTCCTGGATGATGGCTGGGCAGGCTGGGCTGGAAGCAGGCCCAGAGATCTAGGAGGTGCTGCTACTCCCAGGCCCCTGAACTTATATGCCTGGTACTGGCATTTAGTCAGCAGCAGTGGCTTGTGGTGATGAAGGTGGGTGGGCCTATTCTCCACAAACATTTCTCCTCTTAATGATGGCTTCAGGGACTAGATTAGATGCAAGTCTGATGGTTTAAGGGGTACTAGGGTGCTAAATAAGGCTTTGGAATGTTTTATTCTATAAAGAATAAAACCCAAGGCTCTTGGGTTCATGGTTTGCGCTGTCACCATCAGGGCCTAAGAAAAGATGGTGATCAAGTTGGTAATGATGGTTTGACTTGATTGGCAAGTTTTTTAAAAAACGTTCATTGATTTTTTTTCCTTTGCTTTTTCATAATACCATATTTCCCCCAATATTCCTCCCCCAACCCTTCCCAGAGAGCCATTCAAAATAACAATCATTTTAGAGGCAAAAAGAAGAAAACCCAGCACAACTGATCAATACTTCAAAAAATTGTGTACTTGTGAACCTCCTGCCTCTGGAGAGGTCTTCTCATATCTCTTTTTTTTAAGTTTTTTTTATTCAGCAATAATCTTCCCTTTCTCCCTCCAACTCTCCCTCTCACCCCCACTCCACCCTCAACTGAGAATGAGAAAACAAAATGCTGCTATGTGTATAATCAAAGCAAAACAGATTTTCATATTGGCCACGTCTAAAAGAAATACACACACCTGTAAATGTACATTGATATATGCATTTGTGCACATGCATATACAGATATATACACGTGTGTATATTTTATTTATTTGTATGTGTCTTATTCTGCACAATGAGCCCAAGGGAATAAGGGGTGTTCCAGGAGGACTAGCACCTCCAGTGTGAGGGCTTACCAAGCCCTTTTCAGGGATATTCATCCACTTTGGTGTCCACCTTTTGCCCAACTTTTTCTTACCTGTGATTCCAAGAAGCTGTAGCATGCACAACAGCCACATCCCTAAACTGTTTCAGCAGACAGGCTAAATCAGGTTGAGGGTAACCGACAAGCCTTGAACCACTGGTGAGTTAGGGGGATGTCTCCCCCAAGCATGTGAAGACTTTCCCCAGTGGAATGGGTGGATAAGAACAATTTGTTCCAACAGCCACGAAGGCAGCTGGTCAGACGTTGAGCTTGGTCAGACATTGATGACACCAAGATCATCCACTGCATCCCAGGCCATTGCCAGTTGTTTTAATCTTTGTCCTGCCACCGGACTTCAATGACTCTGGAAGAGAGAGTGAGGCTGCTCATGTTGTTCAACTCTGCCTCACTTAAATCCAGCTCACCCATCCAGTTAACATGACATCACTAGAGATGTCACTTGTTATCTTCAAAAATGAAGACAAACAACAACTATGAGCCCATCACCTCTATTAGGAAGTGAGTAGCACATTTCATCATTAGTCCTCCGGAATCCTGGTTGGTTATGACACATCTTAAAGAGTTTCTACGTCTTTCAAAGTTGTGTGTCTTTACCATTTTGTTGTCATTGTATAAACTATTCCTCTGGTTTTGTTCACTTTGCAACAGTTCATTCAAGTCTTCCCAAATTTTTCTGAAGCTATCCTCTTCATCGTTTTTACAGCGCATGGGATGTATTACATCACATTCCAATATAACAACTTGTTCAGTCAGTCCCCAATTAGTGCACATGCCCTTGGATTCCAATTCTTTGCTACCTCAAAAGGATCTATAAATAACTTGTACATCCTTAGAGTTTATTTTGTTTAATACATATCCCTCCTTTGACGCACTCTCCTATTTTCTCCTTTATTCCCTTTTCCTATTTCTCTGCTGAATGAAATATATTTCCATATCTATTGTGTATGTGTTCTTCCCTCCTTTGATCAGATCAAATGAGAGTGAAGTTCAAGTATCAACTACTCCCCCTATTCCTTCTTATGCTTTGATTATATAGACTTCAACTTCTGTATCCCAACTACATGAGATAATTCTCCCTCACCTTCCTCTCATTTTCCTCTGCTAGCATATTTCTCTTACACTATCTCTCCACTCTTCATTTAAGATCATCAAGCCATAACAGAAACCTCCCAGGTGTTTCCACAATCTGGCTAGCAGCTTCTGTGGGGGGTCCAGATCCACCCACAGCCAGCACCCAGAAAGCTGTCGGACAGCCAGAAAGCCCAGGTTCTTTAGATATGCCTCAATAAGGAGAGCAAGGTTAAAGGGTTGGCAAGCTTACTTTAATTCAGCACACAAATATCATTCACCTAGTTCAGGGGAAAAAGTCAGGACCCTGAACTTCAGAACAAAATACAAGCAAATTACAAACTTCAACAGACAGACCTTGTCTGATTCAAATCCCAATACATAGTTACCAGAGTTCAACAAAGTCTCAGCATCCGGGTTTACAAGCTGGAGGGCTCCTTAGCTACAGCTGCCCAGAGTCTTAACATCAACACCACCTCAAGAGCCCAACATCTGGGTTTCAAAGCTGGGGGGCAGTTTGCAGCTTGCCCAGAGTCTCAACATTCCTTCCATGAGTGTGTCCTAAAAATCAAATGCCAAGCTCTCCTCAGTTATATCCAGTTTTTGGAGCCCTGAAGGCTTTGACCTCACCCAGGCTGGGTCTGGGAAAGTTCTCCATCCCCAGGATCACATCACATACAAATCAATGTCTCCTACTTGTCTCTGTGCTGAGAAATGCTCCAAGACAAAAGATCTCACTTTATCTGCCCCAGAATCATTAAAGGCACTTAAGAGAAGAAAAGCAAAATGTCCCACCTTAATTACCACCACATAATAATGTCAATGATACACCCAATAGGGGTCTGGGCCGGGCTTAGCACTAGGGCTTAGTACTTAGCAAGATTCAATGACAAAAGCCAAACTCTTCAAGGGCATTTGTTGAACTAAATGCTAAGGAGACAATTTTTTGCCTCATGACACACCAGGTTTAATGTTTAATTAGACTAACTTTATAACCCCTGATAATAATACAGTTCAGAGGGAACATTTGCATCATCTTCCCACAAGAAGTTTATCATTGTTTCAGTTCTTTATCATTGTTCATTCATATTGACTTTTTTTTTTTTCTATTTCTCCTAATTCCTGTGTTTGAACCTTGAAATTTCTCCACAGGTCTGATCTTTTCATCAGGAAAACTTAAAAGTCCCCTGTTTATTCTAGGCTGTAAGTCTATATTCATTGCCTTCTGGAATATCATATTTCAAGATCTCTGCTTCTAAAATGATCACTTAAATTGTGTGTGAACCTGATTGTCCTCTGTATATAAATTCTTTCTTTCCGGCTGCTTGCACAGTTCTTCTTTGATCCAAAAGCTCTGGGTTGTTGGCTGTGATGTTCCTGGGGGGTTTTAATTTTGAGATTTCTTTCAGGATATTTCCACTCTGGTTCTAGGAGATCTGTGTAGTTTTCATTTGTGATTTCTTGAAATAAGATGTCTAAGCTCGTGTTGTGGTCATGTCTTTCAGGCAGTCTGATGACTCTTAAACTTCTCACTTTGCTTTCTATAGAAGTTGATTATTTTTGCTGCAAGATATTTTACATTTTCTTCTATTGTCTGAGTCTTTTGGTTTTGTTTTAATATTTCTTGTTGTCTCAATGGAGTCACCGGCTTTTATTTGATCCATTCTAATTTTCAGGGAGTTTGGTCCTTGAGCAAGATTTTATAACTGTTGGGGGCTACTACCACCCACCTCCCTATCAGACCAGCTGATAGGGGTCTCACGGGAAGAAATGAGGCAGAGGCAAGATGGTCAGAATACCCCATTTATTGTACTCCCCAGCTCCCCTTTTATACATGAGAAGCTGGCTTGGTTACTAATAACAACCGTTACCCAGACTAATGTAACATAACAAGTAAGAATAACATAGGTAAGATATTAACCTTGCAAGAAATCATATCCTCCTGTGCTTCATCATTTTGACATGGAGACCAGCATGACCGAGGCATGTTGTC
>JAQQSZ010005540.1:0-13843 GCA_028646595.1 Phalanger gymnotis | reverse complement strand
TTCAAGCTTTCTCAGTGAAAAGACCAGAGCTGAATAGAAAATTTGACTTTCAAACACAAGAATCAAGAGAAGCATGAAAAGGTAAACAAGAAAGAGAAATCATAAGGGACTTACTAAAGTTGAACTGTTTTGTTTACATTCCTACATGGAAAGATGATGTGTATAATTCATGAGACCTCAGTATTAGGGTTGCTGAAGGGAATATACATACATACATACATACATACATACATACATACATACATACACACAGAGACATATACATATATATAGAGAGGGAGAGAGAGAGAGAGAGACAGAGGGCACAGGGTGAGTTGAGTATGAAGGGATATCTAAAAAAAATCAAATTAAGGGATGAGAGAAGAATATATTGAGAGAAGGAAAAAAGGAGAGATAGAATGGGGTAAATTATTTCACATAAAAGTGGCAAGAAAAAGCAGCTCTGTAGGAAAGGAAGAGGGGGCAGGTGAGGGAGAATGAGTGAATCTTGCCCTCATCAGATTTGACTTGAGGAGGGAATAACATACACACTCAATTGGGCATCGTACTCCACTGGAAAGAAAGAGGAAGGAGATTTAAAAAAGGGGGATGATAGAAGGGAGAGCAGATAGAGGGAGGAGGTAATCAAAAGCAAACACTTTCAAAAAGGGACAGGATCAAGGGAGAAAATTGAACAAAGGGGGATATGATAGGAAGGAGTAAAATGTAGTTAGTCTTTCACAACATGAGTATTGTGGAAGGGTTTTACATAATGACACACATGTGGCCTATGCTGAATTGCTTGACTTCTTAGGGAGGGTGGGTAGGGAAGGAAGATGGGTGAGAATTTGGAACTCAAAGTTTTAAAAGCAGGTGTTCAAAAAAAGCTGTTTTTGCAAGCAACTAGGAAATAAAATATACAGGCAATGAGGCATAGAAATCTGTCTTGCCCTACGAGAAGCAAGGGAAAAGAGGATGAGGGGAGTGGGGTGACAGAAGGGAAGACTGACTGGGGAATGGGGCAATCAGGATATATGCCTTCTTGGAGTGGGGGAGAGGGTAGAAATGGGGAGAAAATTTGTAATTCAAACTCTTGAGAAAATCAATGCTGAAAACTAAAAATATTGAATAAATTAAAAAAACTGACAAGAAAGGAAAAACCTATCTCTCATTATGATATTCATCCTGTCATTAACTGTTAACCAATCAGAGTTCATTCTCACCCACAAGTTCACCCCCTTTTCCAAAAATGTTTAAACATTCAATGGCCACCATGCAGGGTCTTTGGTTACAATCATTGACCTCAATTAATGTATTATCTGCTACCCTAATTCATAAACTGTTTGTTAATTACCCAGAAGCTATGTCTCTCAGACTTTTCATTCATCTCACAACAACAACAACAACAAAAACTAGAAAAATAACAAATTAACCCCACAGTTAAATACAAAAACACAAATTTGAAAATCAAAGATGAAATTAACAAAATGAAAGTAAAAAAGCCCCATTGAGTTAATAAATAAGACTAGGAAATGTATTTTTTGAAACAAACAACAAAATAGATAAGCCATTAACTCATTTGATTTTTAAAAAGAAAAAAAATCAAATAGTCAGTATCAAACATGAAAAAGGTGAATTCAAAACCATTGAAGAGGAAATAAAAGCAATTATTGGGCACTATTTTGATGAACTATGTATTAATAAAATCAACTACCTAAATGAAAATGGATGAGTATTTACAAAAATATAAACCATTCAGATTTACAGAAGAGGAAATGAAATATTTAAATAGCCCTATCTTAGAAAAATAAATTGAACAAAAGATAAATGAACCCCCTAAAGGAAAAAAAAAACAACCCAGGACCAGATGTATTTACAAATGATTTCTACCAAACACTTAATAATTAATTTCTATTTACAAAAATAAGGTTTTTTTTTTAAAAAAGACGTCCTACTACATTCCCTCTTTGACACAAATGTGATCTTGATACCTTGATATCTTGAAACCATAGATACCCAAAACAGAGAAAAAGAACTATACATCAATTTCCCTAATAATATTGATGCAAAAAAATTTAAATCACCAGCAAGGAGATTACAGCAATATATCCCAAAGATCATACACTGTGATCAGACTAGATTTATTCCAGGAATGCAGAGTTGGTTCAACATTAGGAAATGTATGAGCATAATTGACCACTTCAATAACAAAAGGAACAAAAGTCTATGATTATTTCAACTGATGCAGAAAAAAGGTTTTTATAAAATATACTATCTATTCTTCTCAACAAACATTAGACAGCACAGAAATAAATGGAGCTTTCCTTAAAATTATAATCAATGTCTATCAAAAACCTAGAGCAAACATTACCTGTAATGGGGATATATCTTTCCAACAAGATTAAGGGTGAAGGAAAGATGTGCATAATCACCCTGGTTATTTAATATCATTCTAGAAATGATAGCTATCACAATAAGATGAGAAAAAGAAATGGAAGGAATAAACATAGGCAATGAGGAAACAAAACTATCACTTTTTGCAGATGATATGCTGATTTACTTAGAGGAAACTAGTCAGCCAAAAGCCTAATCAAAACAGTTAACAACTTCTGCAAAGTTGCAGGATATAAAATAAAGCCACATAAATAATCAGTATTTTTGTATATTACCATGCTTGCCCAGGTTCTGTATAATGGACGATGCTCTCGAACTTTCCCAGTCACTGATGGAGGTGAGCAGGGCTGTGTGCTTGTTCCCATGCTTTTTACCATGAAGTTGTTGGACACCCTCAATGAGGACAAAAACAGAATCAAGATTGGCTGCCACACTGACAATAAATTATTTAACTTGAAAAGGCTACAAGCCAAGACTAAAGTGGAAGGAGAGTTGATGCATGATTTTTTGTTTGCAGATGATCATGCACTCAGTGCTGCCTCTGAGGCTGAGATGCAACAAGGCATGCATCAGTTCTTTGCTGCTTGAGCTAATTTTGGCCTAACAATTAACACCAAGAAAACAGAGGTTCTGTACCAGGTAGTACCACACCATCTATACATAAAACCACTGGTTACAGCAAATGAAGAAATTCTGAATACTGCACATAAGTTCACTTACCTTGGCAGTATGCTTTCCAGGGATGTCCACATAGTTGATGAGGTTGACACATGCATTGCCAGAGCTAGCTCAATGTTTGGGAAGCTCCAAAGAAAAGTGTAGGAAAGAAGAGGCATTAGACTACGCCAAACTGAAGGTCTACAGAACCATTTTGCTGACCTCATTGTTGTATGCCTGTGAAACCTGGACAATCTACCAGGGCCATGCTGGGAAACTGAATCACTTCCATTTGAATTGTTTTAGGAAGATTCTGAGGATCACCTGGCAAGATAAGATACTGGATACTGAGGTCCTTTCTTGAGCTAAACTGCCAAGCATTCAAACTCTACTGCAGAGAGTCCAGCTCCAATAGGCTGGCCATGTTGTTCCAATGCAAAAAGTATGTTTGCCTAAAAGGCTTGCTTTATGGAGAACTCACACAAGGTAAACATTCACATAGAGGTCAGGAGAAGCAATACAAGGACACTCTTAACAAGTCTTTGGAATCAGTTGTAAGACATGGGAGACACTGGCCCAGGACTGTCCAAGCATGATGTGCCCACATCAAAGAAGGTGCTGTGCTCTTTGAGCAAAGCAGAATTGCAGTAGCTCAAATGAAACATGAGAAGCGCAAATTAAGAATCATCTCCACTCCAAATGTTCATGTGGATTATTAGTGCTCAACCTGTAGTAAAGACTTCCAAGCTTGTATTGTCCTGATCAGCTATAATTGGACATACTGTACCTTAATCCTAGCATAGTGATATAATTTTGGTCCTCTTCAAGAAAGAAGGACAACAACCACATATTACTAATATGACCTAGCAGAAAAAGATAGAAAGAGAAATTAAAATAGCTATGGACAATATTAATTACTCTAAATGCCAAGACACACACAAGAATTATGTGAAAATTACTTCAAAACACTCTTCACACAAATAAAGACAGATCTAGATAATTGGAGAAATATCCATGCTCATGGGTAGATCGAGCCAATATAATCAAAATGACAATATTACCTAAATTAAATTATTCAGTGTCATACTAATCCAATCAAAGATTTGCTTTGTAGAGCTAGAAAACAATAATAAAATTTATCTGGAGGAACAAAAGTTCAAGAATATCAAGAGAATCAATGGGAAAAAAAAGGAAAGAAAGAGGCCTAGGTAGTACCAGATGTTAAGTTATAGCACAAAGCTGTAATCAGCAAAACAATTTTATACTGGGTAAGAAATAGAGAGGTCGATCAGTGGAACAGATTAGGAACACGAAATATAGAGTTTGTAGCATAATAATGCTAGAGTTTGTTACACCGAAAGATCCCAGCTCTTGGGGCAAGAATTTACCATTTGATAAAAGCTGTTGAGAAAGTTGGAAAGTAGTATGGCAGAAACTAAGCATAGATTCACATCGCATACCATATATCAAAATAAGGTCCAAATGGGTGCATTATTGGATGATGTCATGAGTAAATTAGTAGAGCAGGGAAGAAATTACCTGTCAGATCTGTAGGTAAGGGAAGAGTTCATGGTCAACAAGATACTGAGAGGTTCACAGGAGGTAAAATGGATAATTTTGATTACATAAAATAAAAAAAATTTTTGCACAAACAAAACCAATGCAGCTAAAATTAGAAAAAAAGCAGAAACTGGAAAAAAGATAAAGGTCTCATTTTTAAACATATAGAGAACCAAGTCAAATGTACAAAAATAAGAGCTATTCCCTAACTGATAAATGATCAAATCACATAAATAGGCAGTTTTTAGAAAAAGAAACCAAAGCTATCAATAGACATATAAAATGTTCTAATAATTAGTAATTAGAGAAATACTAATTAAAATAACTGAGGCACCATCAATTGGGGAATGGCTGAACAAGCTGTGGTATATGAAGGTAATGGAATACTATTATGCTACAAGAAATGGGGATGATACGGATTTCATAACAACCTGGAAAAACCTACATGACATAATGCTGAGTGAGTGGAGCAGAGCCAGGAGAACACTATACACAACCACAGATATATGGATTCTATGAGGACCAACCCTGACAGACTTTGCTCGTCTCAGCAACACAAGGTACAAAGACAACTCCAAAGGACTCACTATGGAGAATGCTATCTACATCCAGAGAAAGAACTATGAAGTATGAATGCAGATTGAGGCACACTTCATGCTAGCCTCCCCCCCACTTTTTTTTTCTTTTTCTCTCTTTTGTTTTTGGGGGTTTTTTTTTGGTCCTGTTTCTTCTTTCTCATGATTCATTTCATTGGTCATAATTCTTCTGCATAACTTGACTAGTGTGTAAATTAATTCAATGTGAAATTATACATGGAAGTTATATGGGATTCCATGCCATCTTGGGGAGGGAGGGAAGAAAATCTGTAACTCAAAATTATGTAGAACTGAGTGTTGTAAGCTAGAAATAAAAAAAGAATAAAAAAAATAACTGAGGCACGACCTCACATCCATCACATTGGCTGATATGGTTTAGAAAGAGGAGGGAAATGACAAATATTGGAGAAGATATGGGAAAACAGGTACACTAATGCAATGTTGGTAGAGCTGTGAATTAGTTCAATCATTCTGGAATGCAATTTAGAACTGTGCCTGAAAAGCTATTAAGCCATGCATACCCTTTGATATAGCAAAACCACTACTAGGGTTATACCTCAGAGAGACCAAAGAAAGAGAAAAAGGACTCACATGTTAAAAAAAAATATGGCAGCTCTTTTTGTAAGAGCAAAATTTTAGAAACTAAAGGGGATGCCCATCAGTTGGGGGATGGCTAAATACATTATGGTACACGAATGTGATGGAACACTATTGTGCTGTGAGAAATGATGAAGGGATTGGTTTCAGGAAAATCTGGGAAGACATATGAACTGATGCAAAGTAAAGTGTGCAGAACCAGGAGAACAATCTACATTGTAATAGTAATACTGTAAAGATAATTGACTTTGAACGACTTGGCAAGTCTGATCAACACAATGATGCACCATAATTCCAAGGAAGTCAAAATGAAATATATTATCCATCTTAAGAGAGAACTGATGGACTCATAATGTAGATTGAACTATTTTTTCTTGCTTTCATTTTATCATGGTTTGTGCAAAAATTTGTCTACATGACTATATATTTGTAATTTTTTCCTTGCCTTTGCAATGGATGGAGAAGAGCACAGAGAGAAGGTGAAAATTTAGAATGGAAAAAGTCTCTGTGCTTTAAAAATTTTTTTAAAAAGAGATGACATATTTAAAATGAAGAGAAAGCTGTATGTGTATGTGTGTGTGCATGCATGCGTGCATGCGTGTAATGGCCAATGTAGACATCATTTTGCTAGAGACTCTGAGGGTTTTGCTGTTCTTCAATTGGGAGATAAAGGTGAGGAAGACAGATTAGAAATATAAATAAAAATGAATTTACTTTTAAAAGCCCAAAACCCTATAAACCTTTATATCTATAGCATTCCCTATTTAATAATTTTCGAAAAGGCAAGAAGGTTAGTTTGGCATGTCTTGCTCTTATTAAAGCTATGCTGATTCTTTTTGACTACCAGTTCCTTCTCTAGATACTCACCGATTATCTTTTCTAGAATATATTCTTGACATGTCTGTCAAGACTCAGTTAATGTATTGGTTAGTTTTACTCACCAGCTTTTGTTTTCTTTTTTTTTCTTCTTCTTTGTTATAAAACATGGCTCACTGGGTAAGGGAGAGGAGAGGGATATATTGGAAAATGAAGATGATGTTAAACACTAGAAATTTCTAATTCAATTTGATTTTTTTTCAATTAACAAGCACTTATTTACTCTTTCTCCCACTTCCTCCCCCTACAAAAACATAACAAAGAAACAGTAAACTCCAATAAGCAATAAGCATAATTAAACCAAACAAATTCCTGTACTGGCTATTTCCAAAAATGTGTGTCTCATCCTACATATTTTGTCCATCACCTCTCTGTCAGGGAGTAAGTAGCATTCATCATTATTCATCTTTTAGAATTCTGGTCGAGATAGCATAATTTGTTCCCCACTTCCCTCTGCACAAATTCATACAAGTCTTTGCAGGTTTCTCTGAAATCATCCCCTTCTTTATTTCTTAATCACATAATAGTATTATATTACATTCACATGCTCTAATTTGTTAAGCCATTCTCTAGGTGAGGACTAACTCCTTAGTGTCCAGGTCTTTGCCACCACAAAAAAAAAGAGTTGCTATAAATGCTTTTACACAAATGGGAACTTTCCTTCTTTCTCTGATTCCTTTGCAACCTAAGTAGGGTATCATTGAGTCAAATGCTGTATGCAATTTGGTGACTCAGGTGGTGTAGTTCCAAATTGCTTTCCAGAATGGCTATACCAATTCATAGTACCACCAACAGTGCACCAGTTTGCCTGTTTTTCCTGCAACCCCACCAATATTTGTCATTTCCCTTTTGGCTACATTTGCCAAGGAGGCAGAACCTCAGACTTTATGCCCTAGAATTTCACCAAGCATTAAAATTATGCTCACTGGTCTAGAGTTTGCAGATTCCACCCTCTTTCTTTTTTGAAAATTAAGACCACATTTGCCTTTCTTCAGTCCTATGATGCTTTTCCTATTCTCCATGATCTTTCAGCTATCACTGACAGCTGCTGAACACTCACATTTATCGATTTTTTTTTCCACTCCAAGGTTATCCTTGTAGATCCACAACAATCTAAACTCCCTTACCCATAAAAATTACCAATGCCTACAGAGAAGCAGAGTTGAGGGATAGAAGGTCATCTTCTCTGTGATAATCAGAGAATATTGGATTTCCTTGGCATTTCCTTCCATGAGGCTCAGACATGAAATAACAGGCTCCAAAAACTTCCCATTAAGACAAATCCTGAATGATGACTGGCAGTGCCACCTGGTGGTTAAAACCTTCCTGTAAGGAAATTCTTATCCTACTTCATGAATATAATCTTTTTTTTTTCCATGCAACAAAGTTAAGAGGCAAACAATCTTTCTCTCTTGTTATTTCTTTTTCCCTCTGAATGTCCAGGCCGAATTAAAAAAAATTTTTTTGTTTAGTTTCTCACAGAAACTCTCCTCTTTCCACCTCATTCCCTCAGTTTTATTATGGCCTGTTTCCTTTCCACAGCAAGTATTGCATGTTTTCTCTGGTATACAGGAGATGCGAGGGTACAGTCGGGTTTGGAAAGGGGTTGTTATCTGTGTATATCCTTTTTCATAATTACCCCACGTTCTCAGAACTAAATTGAGGGTTGATTGTGCTATGCTCGCACTCAAATACTTAAGCCTGTCCCCCATTTACCCATCCTGGTTTTCAGAATCATATTCAGAAATTTGCTTTTTTTTGTACTGCAATTCTTTTTTTTTCCTTTTTATGTGAAAATTTTCATATTTTTCCAATTATATGTAAAAATTATTTCTGACATTCATTTTTTTAAATTTTGAGTTCCAAAATCTCTTCTTCCCTCTCTTGCCTCCCCCTACTTAAAAAGACCAATCACTTTGATATAAATTATACGTGTGTGCAGCCATGCAAAACATTTCTATATTAGCCATTTTGCAAAAGAAAATACAGACAAGAATAATAAAGAAAGTTTTTAAAAGTATGCTTGAATCTGCATTTAGAATCCCTCAATTCTTCCTCTGGAGGTAGATAGCATTTTTCTCATATCCTTCATAATTGTCTTGTCATAATCCTTCAGAATTGTCTTGGATCATTGTATACTGCTGAGAATAGATAAGTCATTCACAATTGATCATCTAGAATCTTTGTTACTCTGTACAATGTCTGTCCTGGTTCTGCTCATTTCACTTTGCATTATTTTGTGTAAGTCTTCCTAGGTTTTTCTGAAAGCATCTTGCTCATCATTTCTTAGTATTAGCACAATAGTATTCTATCACAATCATACTTGTTCAGCCAATTGATGGGCATCCCCTCAATTTCCAGTTCTTTGCCACCACAAAAAGAGCTGCTATAAATATTTTATACATAGAGTCCCTTTTCTTTTTCCTTTGATCTCTTTGTATATTTACACTTTTCACTGTTCAAAGAAAATATTTCTAAGGCATCCCCACCGAGTGATCAACCAGCCTCTGTTTGAAGATTTGAGAGGGGGAAATCCCATCACTAACCTTCACCCTACAGGCAGCCCATTCTATGTCTAGATTGCACTGATGCTAAGAGCAACCAGGCTATTTCTTTCCTTGGGCTTTCCAATAGGCAATATGGGCTAGTTATCACAGTGGATAGTGCTCAGAGGACTATGATTTAGAGGTCAGTTCTTTGAAGGAATGGATGAGGGAACCATAGGCCAGTGTGCCTATTCCCCAGGATTGATCAACAGAAACAATATGAATGAATAAGTAAGTATTTATTAAGCCCTTACTAGGTATCATACGGGAAACATACTGTTTTCATGGCACTCATAATCTAACTGGAGGGCAGGCGATACTTATAGAAGGGTTCAGCACCAGGGTGGAGAGGAAAGCCCGGGGGCCGGAGGGTGCATCCTGATATCTGCTCTGCAGAGTAGGAAGCCTAGAGGAGACGGGTTCAATCCCATTGGGAAGGGGAGAACGAGCATAAAGATTGGAGTGCAGCCCCTTTGGCTGTGGTAGTGATTTGGGGTGAGGGTCAGAGTTTGCCTCGGAAATAAAAGTGGAACAGGGTAGAAGAGATAATATCTTATGAAAACATTGACAGTAGGTTAGTGGGGTGGTCTGGATGTCTTGGTGCAGTGGAGGATAAATGTTTATCTGTTCTGGCTGGGACCCTCTAGATGTAATATGAATGATAGAGCATTGGGATGAGTGCAAGAGGCTTACAAAGTCAAGGAATCCTGACTGTTTAAGAGCTAAGATTAAATGGTAAAGGAGGTAAGGAAAACTGTTAATATTTTATATAGCACTAAAGGGTTTGCAAAAGACTTTAATTATATAATTTGATCTTCAAAACAACCCTGTGAAGTAGATGCTATTATGACACCCATTTTACAGATAAGGAAACTGAGGCTGGGAGAGATTAAATGGCTTGTCCAGGATCATAGAGCAAGTAAACATTTGGAGCAGGATTCAAACTTAGGTCTTCCTGACACCATTAGAGTGCTTTGTCCACTGTGCCAGACCTCAGGCTAGAATGGCTGGGCCTGGGATCAGTAGAGACTTGGGCTTGAGTTTGGGCTCTCTGGTACTCACTAGCTATGTGACCATGGGCAAACCCTTTAATATCTCTGTGCCTGTTTTCTCATATGTGACATGACAGAAATGTGTATGCTATTATACCTCACAGGTTTGCTGTGAGGAGAAAATCAAAGCATCCGGATTCAAATCCTACCTGTGTCGTTTGCTACTTGTATGACCCTAGAGAAATCACTTACTCTTTTTAGGCTTCTGTTAAATGAGGCAGTTGAAATAGATGATCTCCCTTTGAGCTTGAAAGTTATGATTATGTGAATTTTCTTGTGGAATCTTCCTCTGGTGGTACAGATCAGCAACTCATCTCTAACTTACAGTCTTAGATAATTATTTAGGGAACTTAAAAGTTAAGTGACTTGATCACAGTCACATGACTCATCACAAGTTTCATTTGGGTTAGAGGAAGGACTTAAAACCAGGAATGTAGAGTGTGTGAAGGAAAATAATGTATAATATCAAGAGGACCAGAGTTCACATCTGCCCTCAGACACACAACTAGCTGTGTGACCCTGGGCGAGTCACTTAACCCTGCTTGCCTCAGTTTCCTCATCTCTAAGATGAGCTGGAGAAGGAAATGGTAAACCATTCCAGTATCTTTGCCAAGAAAACCCCAAATGGTGCCATGAAGAGTTGGATATGACTGAGATGACTGAACAACAAAAGTCTAGGAAGGGAGGCTGAGGTCAAATTATGAAGTTTTAAAATCCACACTAAGGGTTATATGTTTTATCATAGGGGCAACAGAGGGACAGTAAGGAATCTTGAGCATAAAAGTCACATGGTCAAACTTTTTCTTTAGGAGTAGAATTTTGACAGCTGTGCTGAAAATAGAAAGGAGAGAGAGAGAATGGAAGTCTGGAATCCAATTAGGAAACTACTGTCACAGTTTAGTTAAGACATGAAGAGGATGAGCTAGGATAGTTGAGGCTGAAAGGGAGGGATAGAAAATGTCAGACCTATGAAATCACATATTCCTGTAAGGTAACCTTGATCTTGCCATACCTAGTATTCTAGGTGCCTTGTCTATCTGAATACCTTCTCTGATTACTGATCCTTTCAGAATAATATCTGCCTTGGTCTAGCCTAAGTGGCTTTGTGAACATTTTTTGTTTGGACTGATATCTGGTTAATTCAATTTTCCAATCATAATTGTTAAGTATTTACTATATATGGCATTCTGTAGCCGCACCCTCCCACTGGAACTTGTAGGAACTTGGGAACTCCCTCCCTGGGGCAAGGATGTCTCGATTGGTGGAACTTCACTTCTTTTTGTTGTTTAGTCATTTTTCACTTGTGTCCAACTCTTCATGACCCCGTTTGGATTTTTTTCAAAGATTCTGGAGTGGTTTGTCATTTCCTTCTCCAGCTTATTTTACAGATGAGGAAACTGAAGCAAACAGGGTGAAGTGATTTGCTCAGGGTCACAGAGCTAGTAAGTGTCTGAGATCAAATTTGAACTCAAGTCCTCTTGACTCGGGGACCATAGCTCTATCCACTGCTCCACCTAGTCATCCTAACTACCTCAGTTCCTTCTCCTTTTTTTTTTTAAGTTAAAGGGTTTCACAGTGGGAGGTGAAAAGGGGTGCTCCAAAAAGATATCTCACCCTCCTTACCCAGGGTCAAACCAGTACAGATTTCAGAGTTTAAGACAAGGGATTTTCAAAATGTAGAAGTCATATGTCTACCTCAGTTTTTTATGACTTATCAAAAGGATTTTTATGGTTTTCGGAGAGAAGGAAGGTCCAAATGTGATGTGGAATAAAATAAAATGATGCTGTTAGATCCCTTCCAACTCTAAATGTTAAAATCCAGTCCAGTCCAGACTGATCTGCCCTTCTCTGAACTTCTAATGACCTTAGAGCCAGTACTGCATTTCATTATTTTCTATATGTTGGTTTTGTCTCCCTAGGCAGGCTCCCTAGGCTCTCTGAGACCAGCATGATGTCAAGAGGAGAGGAGGTTTTCAATAAATACTTATTGATCGACAATTTCCCCTTGGATGTCAGTGCAATAATGGCAATCCTTGCTGTCAATCCTCCCACCCCTTTGCTGAGTGCCTGCATACTGTAATTTCATCACTCTAGTAGGGTTTGTGGTTTTCTGCTGTCCTACTATCTTACAAAGTTACAAAACTATACATCACATTAAACTTTCCTATTTTTTTTTCTCAGTGTGTTTTTTCCCCCCGTATTTTTTATTCTGAACTTAGGTACCAAAAAAGAGCATTTCCATACATACAAAAAGAGGATTTTATCTGAAACTAAAAATCTCCATTTCACACTGCTTGCTTTAAAAAAAAAGTACATAATAAATTCTACATGTTAATTTCAAAAGTTTCCTGCTTGCCTGTGTTTCCTTCTGACTTTTGTCCTCTTCGGTGTTTTTTTTTTTGTTTTGTTGGCTTGGTTGTTTTTTTTGTTTTTTTTTGTGAAAGACTAGGTATTCCCATCTCTCTCAGGCTGACTACTCACCGCTCTGTTCCTCCTACTGATCAGCTTGGGAATTCTATGCTGCTCTGTTTCCCACCCGGGCCTCTCTGCCCCTCCTTGGACAACAGAGTGATACCCTACTCCAAGAAGATCTGCCATACTAATGCTGAACTTTGTGCTAACTTTTAATCAGCATAGCAAACTACAGCTCAGAACTCCTGACCCCAAGAGGCCTGCCAACTTCAATCTCCTTAGTTGCTGGGATTATAAGTGTGTGCCACCATATTTGGTCTGTTCATTGAAAAAAAAATAAAGTTACAATACTCCTCTCTTTTTTTTCTGGTATCATCATTGCTAATCCCTTCTCACTCTTGCTCTCCTCTCCCCCATTAACCAGGAGAAATAAAGAGGGAAATATCTCTTCGAACAAATAAATATAGTCAAGCAAAACAGAGTCAAGTCAACCATTTATTAAGCACTTACTTTGTGCCAGGCACTGATCCCCACAGTGGCTGTGGTCAGAAAAGAATATCTCTGCACCTTGCACCTGTCACTTCTCCTTTGGTCCTCTGGAGACATGATTAGGCATTGCTTTGATTAGAGTTTTTAAGTCTTTCAAAATTGTTCTTCTTTCTCTGGGTAGCTAGGTGACTCAATGGACAGAGTTACTGGGCCTGGAGTCTGGAAGACTTGAGTTCAAATTTGACCTCAGAGACTTAATAGCCAAGTGACCTTAGGTAAATCACTTAACTTCAGTCTACCTCAGTTTCCTCAGCCGTAAAATGGGGAGAATAAGAGCACTTACCTTATAGTAGGTGCTTAATAAATACTTGTTTCTTTCTTTTACAATGTTGTTGTGTAAATTATTCTCCTGGCTCTGGTCATTTCCCTCTTCATCAATTCACAGTACCCAGAATTCTCTGAAATCATTATCTATGGCATAATAATATTCTATTATACCTGTCTGCTACAATTTGTTCAGCCATTCTAATATTTCTTTTTGTCTCATGGAGTCATTGATTTCTGTTTGGTCTAGTATATTTCAGGGGGTTAGATTTCTTTTTTTTTTTTTTAATATGTTTGGTTGTCAGCATTGATTTTCACAGGCGTTTGAATTACAAATTTTCTCCCCATTTCCTCCGCCCCC
>JAQQSZ010005539.1:0-13844 GCA_028646595.1 Phalanger gymnotis | reverse complement strand
AGACTGTTTTCGCTGCCTGTTCATGTTTGCAGCCAACTACTTGATCCTTGAGCTTTTTGTAAAGGTGTGACTGCTTGTAGAGTATAGAGTGCTTGTAGAGTATATACTTTGTCCCAAGCTTGAGGGGCTGCACTGCTATTTTCAGAGCTATTTCTACACAGCACACTCTGCCACACCTGCACTCCTTCTCCCCCAAGAACTGCCAACCAGGATTGCAGCCCAGATCCAGGCAGGGCAAAGCAGGCTTTGCACTCCTGCTCTAATCTGCCGCTTAATTCCTCCCACCAGGTTTGCCTGGGTCCAGAAGCAACTGCAGCAGTACCTCTGTAAGCAGCCTCAGAGCTGCACCACCTCCACTGCCCCTGGGGTGGTGGCCAACCGCGAACTCCTTTCTCTGTGTCCCAGCAGTTTTTCCCACTAACCTTCTCTGTTGTCTTTGGCGTTTGTGTGTTGAGAAGTCTGGTAACTGCCACAGCTCACTGATTCAGGGTGCTACTCCTGTTCCGCCCGGCTCCCGGTCTGATTGTTCCTGGCACAGCCCACGTGGGACTCTGCTCCCCTCTGCTCCCAACTCTGTGGGATAGACCTTATCCAGCAACCATCCATGCTGTCCTGGGCTGGAGCCCTACTTCCCTTTGCTATTTCATGGGTTCTGCAGCTCTTGAATTTGTTCAGAGCCATTTTTAAAGGTGTTTGGAGGGACCTGGGTGGGGGAGCTTAAGCAAGTCCCTGCTTTCCAGCTGCCATCTTGGCTCCGTCTCCTCCTGTTTTCCAGTTTATTAATGTCCTTCCTAAAATGTGGCAGGTAGAACTGGACACAATATCCCAGATGTGGTCTGACTAAGGCAGAATCAGTGGAGCTATTAGTTCCCTTTCTTTGGACTGTTATTCCAGCCTAGGATTACATTTGTTTTTCCTTTGACTGAAGCATCATACCATTGATTGTCAATGTACTTAGGATAGCTAGTCCTAGAAAGTGGAAAAGGGATAGGAAGTTTAAAACCTGCTTAACTGGAAACCAAAGAGGAATGATAGTCATGTTACTAACTCTGGGCGACTCTTGAACTCCCAGAGTTGCCAGAGGTGGTAGTCAGACCACTTCCCTCCATGCTGTGCCCCTCAGTAACTGCCAAGCTTTGAAAAAGCCACATGAAAGCCATGGTTGTCCTTTGGTTCGCCATCATGGGATCATGTGGCAACCAAGGTCAGGGTGTTTGGTCTAGGGGCAGAGCCCAGAATGCTATTCCTGGCTGTCCCCACTGTTAATTTGCTGGGTGACTTGGAGATTGGTCTCATTGTTTCTACATGTGTTGTTGATACAGCTGACAATGCTCTAGGCCATCAGGGTCAAGTGCTCAGAGTTCCTTTGGGAAAACAACAAAACATTGGCTTTATACTGTGTGTTGCTTCCCATTTTCCTCTTCCGTTACTCTCAATTTATCCTATAACCTTCTAGTTGGCACAGCCTCCAAATCTATAATTCTCTTCTCCTGACTGCTTCCTTCTGAGTCAACAAGGTAGAGAAATGGCTCATAAAATACCCTCTACCACATACTTTATTGGTGGACATCCAGCTTTTGCCTTTGCACTTCCAGCAATAGGGAACTCACCCCTTGACCTGGCAACTCATTCTGTTTTTTGACAGACTCAATTCTATCAGCCAGTGAATCAGTCAGCATTTGTTAAGTGCTTACTGTGTGCCAGGCATTATGCTAAGCATTGGGCATATAAAGAAAGGCAAAAGAAAGTCCCTGCCCTCGAGAAGTTCATAATGTAATGGGGGAGGAAAAAAGTTCTTCCTTACATTGAGCCAAAATGTACCTCCTGTGACTTCTGCTCATTTGTCTTTCAAGGTATTCTGGTTCTGCCTTCTGGAACTACATACAATACATGTAATTTCTCTGCCTCATGAGAACCTTGTAAATATTTGAAGATAGCTATTACGTGCTCCTTCTTACCTCTCCCACTCTCCTCTCTAAACTATAATATCTATAAACTATCATAATCTCTATTAATTGTCTATAGTCACTTCAGTAACTATACTTAACACAGTAACTCCTCATAAAATATGATTTCCAGACCTTTCACTTTCCTTGTGACCCTCCTCTGGACACACTCTTACTTCTCAATATCCCTTTAAAAATGTAATGCCAAGAGCCAAACTTAATACCCCAGATATGATCTGACCCATGTAGCGTCAACCAGGTACAGGATACAGTGGAACCATGAAATTCATTCAGTTCAGCAGACATTAAGTATCTGCCATAAGTAACGCACTGTGCCTAGACCATGCTAAAATACTGCCTCCTTTTCCCTGGATATGAAACTTTTATTTATGTAGTTTCAGATTATAGTAGTCTTTTTGGTGGCCACATTGAATTCATTAAGTACTTAATATTTTGTCAAGCACTGTTCTAGGTACTGGTCAAATATTCAGCTTATGGGTGGAAAGGGTTCTGAACTTGTAGTCATGGAAGCCGAGCCTGAATCTCAGCTCTGCTCCTTACCTCCTATATGGCTTTGGGTCAGGTATGTAACCTTTCTGGGTTCCAGCGTCCTCACTGTGAAATGATGGGGTTGGACTCGATGACCTCTCAGATCTCTTCCAGCTCTAGTTCTGTGACTGTCAATATCAACATCTTCATGTCTAAGAGCAGGGGTTAGGCTTCAAAGGAAGACTGACTTAGGTGGTGAACTTTTCAAAAAGTTGTGGGAAGAATGATCTGGGGACTCAAGCCGAGATTTTGGGCTCCCACTCCAGAATTCTTGCCAATATACCATATTGCCTCCTACTAAGTCAACAAGCATTCATTAAGTGTCTACTCAGATTCTGTGCTGAGTACAGAGGATACAAAGAAAGGCAAAAGAGAGCCCCTGCCCTCAAGCATCTCACTATCTAATAGTGGAGTTGACAAAATAAACATATACAGAAGGAGCTATAGACAGGATAAATTGGAACTGAGGGACGGCTCTAGAATTAAGAGGGATTCTAGTGGGCTTCCCATAGAAGGGGTTTTAGCTGGGATTGAGAGAAGCTGAGAGGCAGAGATGAAGAGAGCTTTGAACACATGGGGGATCTCTGGAGCCTGGAAATGGTTTGAGGGACAGTCAGCATCACTGGTTCAAAGAGTATGTACTGGGGAGTAAGGTGCAAGAAAACTGGAAAGGTAGGAGGGAATAGGAAATGAAGGGCCTTGCGTTTCAAATGGAGCATTTTGTATTTGATCCTGGAGGTGATAGGGAGCCACTGCAGTTTACTGAGTTGGGCATAACTGAGAGGAACTATAGGGGCATTTTCGAGGAAAGTTTTGATGGTGAAATCGAAAGGTCTTGACAACAAATTCTATATGGGCATGAGATAGAGTGAGGAATTGAGGATGGCACCCTGTGGGACCGGGAGGATCATCCCCCACTGCCCTCAGTAGTGAGAAGGAAGTTTGGAAAAGAGGAGGGTTTGGGGGAGAAATAATGAACTCCCTTTTGGACATGTTGAATTTAGCTGGACATCCAGTTTAAGATGTCTGAATTTTTATCTTTGGCTTTGGCCTATTCTTAGCCTGCCAAGATCGTTCTCTTTGAATCCTGGTTCTGTCATCTGCTGTTTCGTTCCCAGCTTTACTATGTTGAAATATTTTAAAAATATTTCCATTTCAAATGGTTCATTTTTTTAAATGGTGCCTAAAATGACAAGTTATTTGAAAAAATCACTTGTGTGGACCTCCTAGCTCATTCCTAAGAATACTAAATAAGTGGAGTGTTGCCACCATCTGAATGTTGAGGGACACTGGAATGATTACATTGGGTAGAATGAGGTTTCATGAAGTAAGTGGGAGGAAGCAGTATTAAAAAAGAGGGAAGGAATTTGGCTTAGTAGAACTAAGAAGGTAAGGAGGGCACTGGGTTGCCTCAGTTCGATGAACAGGTTAAGTGACTTGCCCAGGGTCACACAGCAGTAAGGGTCAAAGGCTAGATTTGAACTCAGGAAGAAAAGTCTTCCTGACTCCAAGCCTGGCACTCTATCCACTGCGCCACATATCTGCCCTATTTCAATGCTATATAAATGTAAATTGAATTGACCCCTGCAGGTACTCATCAGTATAAATCACAATGCATCCACAACTTCATGAGTTTCCATCATCAAAAATGTTCGTTAGATAGGGGCCAGGTTTGTAGTGATAATGTCTTCCGAACTGAACTTGACTGACTTTTGAACTCCAGTCCAGTATTCAAAGCCTTTCTGGCTTGGTAGGATCTTATCCACTGCCTAAACCTAAAGACATCAGGGTTACACCAGGAAGTGGGTCTAACAATACTTTGTTAACAGTCACATCAGGACTGATAAATCCAATTGAAGCCCTGAAATTAGTCACCGGGGATACTATATATTTTCCCAACAATATTGCCCTTGTCCAAAATGTCTGTAGAACTCCTCTATTGTATTGCCTTCAGAACCTGCCACTGTTTTTCCTGTCTACCCTCAGTGCTAGCATGAGTCATTTGGAGAAGTCTAGGTAGCACCTCCTTGCTTTTTTTTTTTTGCACTTGGGGGTTTATGGAGTATAACTGGTAAGTGCCACAAATCCTGTTATGTGGATTTTATATTCATGTTCCCTAACCTCATGTAGGCTCCTATTTGCATGGGGGTCTTTTTATTCTTTATTCTAATATTCTTCTGTATTTTCAACTCACTCTTTTCTCCTTACTTTGTCAATGAGAAGCCTTCTGAGACTTACCTTGTGGATCTTATCCTTTGTCTCTTGTTCTTGGACCCTGCTCCATCAATTAACCCCTTGATTACATTTTCAGTCTCTCCCTTTCTGTTGACTCCTTTCTGCCTAGATCTGCTAGGTAGACGACAGACACATAGACATATACAGACACACACCCCTTCATCCTACTCTTTCATCCACTTGAATTACTTAGACACACACACACACACATCCTACCCTTTCATCCACTTGAACTATTTAGCATATCTCTACCCTTTTAAGAAGTGCAGGGGGGAAAAAAATCTGTGCTGGAGTCTTCCAATTCCTTCTACCCACTCACTCCTTAACACCTTGTCATCTGGCTTCTTGCCCTTACCGCTTGGCTGAGACTGTTCCTTTGAAGGTCTCCAATAACCAAATCCAGTGATCTTTTTTCAGTCCTCAGCCTACTTGACAACTGAATTTTGGCTCAAGCTGGTTGCTCCACTTGGAATGCTTTTCACATCTTCTCCTTCTGTTGAAATCCCACCTGTCCTTTATAAAGGGAGTGGCATTTGGATTGGGCCTTGAAGTTTTCCCTGATCTCACCATATAGGAGTGTTTTCTTCCTCTTTTAAATTCTTATAATATGTCTTTGTGTGTGTCACTTAGTATAATCTGTCTTGTGTTATGTTTATTTGTGTACATGTCTTCTCTCCTCTACTGGGTAGAAAGGTCTTTGAGGACAAGAGGTATTTATTACTCTCATTTGTTACTACTGTAGCCCCTAGGATAGTGCCTTGCATAGAATAGGCACCATGTATTGATTGATTGGAAGAATGAATCGTTGAATGAGAAAGCTAAGTAATAATACTGTATTTATTAAAAATAAGGTGTAACTATGACACTATGAGAATGATTTTCTTGTGTGGCTTATGAACTCTCTCTGAAGAGAAGTTCCAGGAATATCTAGAGTGTTGTTAGAATAAGGGTGTAGCTACCCAGATCAACTGTTTGGGCAACAACACTCACTTGGATATATATTGTTTTGTTCCTTTTTAGTCTCATGTATTCTGTATGAAAGAGCCCTTGAGAATTTCCACTGAGGTGGGAAAGCAATTAAAATGGGCTGGCATTCTGAAAGGAAGACAGAACTCTGGGCAAAATGTGCTGCTCTGCCTCCTAGTCATCCCCACACTTAGTCTTCAGATGCCAGGTGGTTCTAGTTCAAAGTGTTGGGAGGGAGTGCCTAGTCTTGCTCCAAAATGTCCTAGGATCATGTTTAGATCTGGAAAACTTTACGAAAACTATAGCAGCTTGGGACTTCTGGGATAGCCTGTATTTGCAAGTGATTCCTTTAAACTGGGCCCCTTTGTTTCAAATGAGTTTTCCTCGACTCTAAGGATACACTTAGTTTAGAGAGTCATTTAGCTTCCTTTCAATGAAACAAACTTCTCTATCTTTTACTCCCCCCATTGTGAAGATTACTTGTGCTATTTATCAGAAAATATGTCTTTAAGATTGTGTGTGTGCGTGTGTGTGAGTGTGAGTGAGAGAGAGATGATGATGATTCAACATGTCCTCGTCTTCCTAGTCACTGTTTTATTCATTCTTTCCTTTCCTCTAGGCTGTGTCTTATATGGATAAATCTCTAAAGCTGACGTGCTCACAGATGTCATTAGGGAGGAAAGGAGGGAATGCTGGGTGCTGGCAGAATCGAGCCAGCCTGTACTTAATTTTATTTAATTTTCTAGTTCCAAGCACTGGGGTAAATTGAGGTCAGGGAGATTCTGAGAAGGAAGCAAGCACTCTCATTTGGGTCATAATAAATGAGATACTGTATTTAGAATTTGCTTCATTTGGAAAAAAAAAAAGCTCACTTGTCCCTCTTTTTTTTTCCTTACAGCTCAATACGAGTAATGTCATCTTAAAGACAGGATTTGATTTTCTGGACAACTGGTAAAATGAAACAAAACCAAGAACCTCAAAACTTTTTTTCCCTGAAACGTTGTGCTGGAGAAGGATAAAGAAAGGGCAACTTTCCCCCAGTGTCTTTCAATTTTCCTAGCTTTTGTGTACATTTTTCTTAATAATTTGAAACTATTCAATGTTGCCTTGTCTAGATGTTATCTTTGTTATAAGATCAGGCACATTTTGCATTTTTTTTTTTTGGTGATTGATAATGACAGTTTTTAATTTAGATTTTTTTGAAGCCTGCTACAAGCTGATAAATGTTGTAGGGAAATCTGTCTTAAGCTCCACCAAATTCTCTTCTCCTCTCCTATATCACTCCCCTTCCCCCCAAAAAATTACTTATTTGTGAATATTTCATGTAGAAAAACTACAAAAACAGACTGTCTACTACAACCTCTTTTTATTTAAGAAATCAACTCTTTTCTTTGTAATGGTTTCCTTGGCTAAAATGGCTCTGACATCTCAGCAGCAATCATGTCAAGATTTACCTCTCTTTAAATAACTCGCCAGACACTGCCAACCTGTGCAGGTGGTCTAGTCCTCAATCAACAACTCCCCTGTTGGTACTGGCCTTGATCCTCCTGTCAGTCCTAGAAACCAGTGCATTGGTACAAGTCAAAGAACATAAGGTTGTTATGCCTCCCTAATACAGATCAATATAGTGGATGGCTTTTTTTTAAATGCATGCTTAAAGTTTTGTATTAACCTTGTATTATTTCGTATCTATTTTAGCAGCTGTCTCAGAGCTACACTTTACTTGAGTTTTGTACCAGTTTCTTCTTTGAAGAGCTTTGTTCCTTATGTATCCCTGGTGATTCCTTATCTAGGTGGGAACGTGGAAACTATGTGAGTCATTGTTGGATAAAGGGCTATTCTGATTGGTTGTCCTAGAACCCAATGGGACACTGGTTGGTGAACCAAGTTTTTCTGTTCTAAAAGATTCAAAGACTGCTTATTCCAACAAATAGCCTGCCTTGCTATGTGTTCCTCCCAGAATACACCAGGCATTCCTCCCCACCATCAGCAGAAATGGAGGTGTAATATTACCACTAACCTATCCAACCTGGAGAACTTTGGGATTCTGATGTGATAGCGAGGGACCTTCCTGGGCCTGAGACTGCCTTCACAGGACTTTCCTTGCTCACTATACAACCACTTTCTGGAGAACTCCAGTCCTGTTCAGTTAGCTTACCACATTAGATCTTGCTCCCATGGAAGGGGAGATACACATAGAGCCTTCTCTATAAACTGCAACTGTGTTGTGGCCTCTGGCATCTCCTGTCCCCATGCAGGTGCTGGGACAAATTCTAATGCAGCACGATTTACACACTGCCTCTCACTGTGTCCTCCTCACCTGAAGCCTTAATTTCCCTGAGCCTTTGCCAGTGAATGCTTGGTTCCAGTATCAGAGCGTGTGCCTGTTAGAATTTGAGGGGGTGTGCAGGGGTGGGGTGGGAAGGGTGGGTCTTTTTTTGTTTATAGAACTTCATTAAAAGGTTCCCAGCATTTTTTTCCCCTCTCTCCAAAGACACATGGCAACTACTTTATTTTTTAAAGGAAAGTCTTTGCCAAAGTAGCATCCTGGCCAACTGTAGGGTTGGGCCCAGCCATGGCTTCAAGTCTGTGAACCACACTTGGGCCCCTTGGGGCTTGGCATTTTAAGCTCCTCACTGTGTCAGAGGGGAGGAATACAGCTTGGCAAATACTGGTTCCTTCTGCACTTAAGTATAGTTGATCTTTAAAAGGAAAAAAAAATTAATTCTAGCTTTCTGAGTTACAGGGAAAAAAAGTCCTCAAAATTCCTGAGCTATGGTCTTGCTTTTTCAGCCAAATGTACTTGATGGAGCAGCAGTAAAGAGATGATGTAAGCTTCCCTATTGACCATCTGGTCCCATTTTCACTGTGGGAGCTCCTCACAGCCTGGCTGACAACCTAGCCACCCCATCTCAGCAAGAAACTGAGGCTGGTTTATAGTGGCCTAGAAAGTAAACTTTTTTTTCTTAAAAGAGATTGATTTAAGTTTGCTTTGAATTAAGCTTCTTCGGGGCAGAGATCTGGGGGCCCTGATAGATGAATTTACTTTCCTTTGGGGGGGGGGGTAACTGCTATTTTGTCCAAATTGGCTATTTCCCTAAAGGGGAAGGGGGCGACTCCTTAAAGCTCTGATATTTAGTTATATTAAACTGTCTTCACCCTATCTCGTGTTCAATTTAGGGCTAGGTTTCCACTGACTTAACAGCTTAGTAAAAATTTAATGCTTAAAAAATTCTCAATAGCACAACCTCTTGAGGTTATTATTATTTTTTTTTTTAATTGAAGGAAACCAGGGAGATTACTTGACTTTTTTTTATTGATTGAGAGGTAGCAATGTGTAGTGGAATGGGCACTTAGTTGGCCAAGAGCCAGCTAAGTTGTGTGCCTGTCAACAAATTCTTTAACTTTCCAGGGCCTTAGTTTCCATATTTGTAAAATGGGCTGATAATGGTGTTTCTTGCCCACCTCACAGGGTTGTTCTGACAAAAACAAAAAAAACCCTAATACATGAAAGTTCTTTATGAGCAGCAAAAGATACTATATACTTGCAAAATACAATTATTAATTTTTTACCTGCTTTGGACAAGTATTGTAAAAGAGTAATGGAAGACTTAAGGGGAAGATTCCTATGGCTATCTAGTGTTCCCCACACAGATCAAATATCAGGGAATAACAGGAGGCCTCAGGTTGCGTCCTTTAGTAAAAGTATAATATAAATCACTAAGAGATTGTTTGCTTTTTTAATCCTTGTGACTAAACTCCAGCACATAGGGAATGTCTTTATACTTCTCCCACGATAGTCAATGATGCTCTACTCCCAAAGAGGAGAACATTAAGACTTGGATTTGCCATGTGCTCTTCTGTAGAGTGGGATGTCAAAACAGGCATCTTTATTTAAAACAAACTTTTCCACTGCAGAGTGCACAGCTAGAGTTCCTCCCTGTCTTCATTCCCCTTAGAATTCAACTCAAGGATTTTGAGTAATGCTTTGGGTGACAGCATCTTTTTAATTTCCCTCAAGCAGGATGGAAAGCTGTGATTATTCTCAGAATGGCATGGTTTCCTCTGTCTCCTCTCCCCCCCCCCCCCGGCTCCACTGCCCCATTGGAGGTTCCCCCTTTGGAATGCTAGGAGGCCTAGACGCATTGGGAGCAGCTGGTAGAGCATGAGGCAGCCTTGTCAGTCACCCCAGGTGGCTTTCCAGCCTCCGTCCTGACAGCACAACCTAAGGCCTTGTCTGTGGTTCGATGCTCTTCCCTTTGATAGGCGTTTTCAAAAAGACAAATTCTTACTGACAACTTGTACTTGGTCATGTTTTATATTAATAACCTTTAATAAAGTTGTTTTAAATAGATTGTGTGTATGCATGTATGTTTTTTGCCTCCCATCTTTATGGATCTGCTCTAGGAGCCTATATTGGGATTTCACTCATCAGAGAAGAGGAAAGAGTTTAGCGCTAATTAAAAGTATTCTTGAATCTTCCCCGGGGAAACTTTCTTCATGCAGTTAGTTATGAGGCTGGTCATTTGGGTGGCTGTATGTTTGGTCGGGGGAAAGGTATGACAAAAACAGGCTCTCTCTTACATGACATCACTTACATGACAGATCACTTCTATGCCAAAAGTCCTGGACAAAGTGGATCATTGTATTTTGATGTAACCCAACACAAGAAATGCTATCTCCCACTTAGATCTCTGGATTAGTCTACCTGAAGCTAATCTTCAATGAAAAAAACAACAACCCAGAAAAGGTTTTGTTTCCTTTGTTAATAGTGCTAGTGGTAAATGGCTAGTTACCTAATTAGGAGTGGTACTTCCATATTCCTGCCCTCTGTGTCAAGCAGTTGTTGTATTGTTGTTTTTTTTAATAAATAAACCCAGGGATGATAGTGTATTAAAGTGCAGTGGAAAAAACACTGACTTGGAGATAGGAAGATCTGGGTTCAAGTCCTACTTCAAACATTTACTAGCTGAGTGATCCAGGGCAAATCGCTTGACCTCTCTGGGCCTCAGTTTCCTCATCTGTAAAATGAAGCAGAAGGACTTGATGACCTCTAAGGTTCTTTCCAGCTATAGATTAATGATCCTATGATCCCATGGCCTTTCAGTGCATTCGCCATATATTAACTAATAAGGCCTTGAAGTTTCCCTTGGAAGACCCAATATTTTGAGTGGATGTATTTGTTTAGTCTTATACTTGTTCTATTGAATTTGTATTTGAGTATTTGTGAGGATGTATCCCTAACGAAAACAGTTGACAACAGAAGAGTGAAAGGAAGAATGCACATAGCAGAGTTCCAGTCTAACTTAGATTGGTTTCCTTTCACATGAAGAGCTGTGCATAAGATCCAGGATCAATGACTAGCATCAAACTTATGGATACTGTAACCAATGGCCTCTCTGTGGAATCTTCCTCATTTGGTAATTCAACAAACAGTAGACACTAATGTGCATCTTACTGTAGCAGGTGATGGAGATTCGCCATGCACTGAAAAATTCATTAAGACATGACTAACCAGCTATAAGAGATCATGAGCCTCTGCTCCTCAGAAATCAGATCAGACCTATCTGTCCATCCATCTATCGATCTATCGATTGATATATCGATCTATTATCTATTGATCTATCTTCTATCTAAGTGTGGAGTTGACAGTAATATCTTTAAAGACTTTACAAGCAAATGAATACAAGCTCTAAAGTTCCAAGCTATGGTCCTAGCAACAGACTATACCTACACACATATGTACATACACATATATAATCATATCTATAAGTACATAATATAAATAATTTATATGATACATAACATCTATATGCATATACATGCATACATATATACACACAACTGAATGTGTGTGTGTAAATTCATACATGTATATACACACATGCTGTTGCTACAACCATATCTTGGAACATGGCCAAAGCTTATGCTCTGTTTGGTTTTAAAGCCTTTGAGGACCTTAGGGTCAAATCCACATGGAACTGAGGTGTTGGTAAGACAGTACTTGCCCTCAAGTGATTTGTAAGCTAACAGTTGCAGTTCATTCACTCAACGAGCATTCATTGAGCCAATGAGATAGCAAGCTAATGTGCTAGGCACTTTGGGGGATAAAATAGTAAGATATGGGTTCTTTCCCTTAAAGACCCTTTTCCAGGAGACAAGATATATACACAAATTATGATAACCCAAGACAGAATATGGTAAATGCCATAAGAGAGGTTGGATTGTTACAGAAGGTGAAGGAAATGGTATAAACTTGGGGAAACAGGAAAATGCTTCATGAAAGGTCACATTTGAGATGAGTTTTGAGTGATGGGTAGAGAGAACACAATGAACAAATATGCAGAGGTGAAAAGATGTATTTTAGGGAACAGTAATTAGTTTGGGTGGATCAGAGATGTAGTTAGAGATAAAATTGCAAAGATAGGTTGGGGCCAGATTGTGAAAGACCTTGTGTAGATTGGACTTAATTTAATAAGAAATGGAGATCTATTGAAGACTTTTGACCAAGGAAATGACATGATTGGAGCTATGCTGCAGACAGATTAATCTGGCAAGGAAGGGGGAAAAATACTTTTTCAGATGGAAATGCAATACATTCATTCCATCGTTAATGATCTATTTCCCTTGCCACTTAGTACTCTCAATCAGCTAGCATTATAGTACTGTATATTGTGCTTTAAAGTATGTGAAATGATTCCTTACCTGTCTTATCTAATCCTTATACACATTTAATCTATGTTTGAAAGTGCTGTTTTAATATGCCCCAACCTATTCATGGTCTTTTTAAAGGACATTAAGAACATTAAAATAGCATTTCCCCTGGCACTATTTTACAAGTCCTTTCCATAGACTATGTAGCTGAGGTTTGCGATCTACCACACTTACCTTTCTTAGACTGAGACTCATTTATTTACCTTCATATTTAATATTAGTCAAAACTAACCTTTGACTAACTTTTTTGTTATTGATGTTACTTGGACTTGTCTGATGACAATTCGCCTGACAGTGTAATCATAAGATCAAAGATATTCAGCTGAAAGAGACCTTAGAGGCCATTCCACACCTCCCCCCCACCCCACCCCCACCCATCTATATCCCCCTTCGACTCCCCAGGACTTTGTACATGAAAGCCCATGTCCATTGAACCAGTGAGTTCTACTCCTGGAGAGAAAATAGTTGAGGCTCCTCTATAACTTTACTGGTCACTAACCATGCCTCCGGATGGGTCTGAGAGGCTGGAAGAATGATAGAATCTCAGAACTGGAAGAGACTTTAAAAATCACCTTGTCTGTCCCCACCCCTCATTTTTTTTTAGATAAGAAACAGGCCCAGGGGTGACTTGCCTAAGGTCCTAGATAGTTGATGCCAGAGCCAGTCTGGCGGGAAAGAGAGCAGTTTTGAAAAGGAAGGTTGATGTCAGGTTGTGAATGAAGGGTCTTAAAAGTCAAACAGGTATTTTTATGGTTCTAACAGCAGCAGAGAATCATAGGGATTTATTGAGGGAGTGACATGGTTAGATCTTCGCTGTAGGAAAACCACTTTTGCAACTATATGGAGGACAGATTAGAGTCAGGAGAGGTTTGAGGACGGTGCTAAGAGTAGGGAAATAGGTGAAATGGATCCTCGTATTTCTTCTTTTTATTTTGTATAACGTGTTAAGTGGGCTGGTCTAAGCTTGGGTTTTTTTTTTCTGTTGTTTATTTGAGTAGCATTCTGTATAGAAGATATCAGCATCATTTAGGTCAGGTATATGTCATTTTGTATTTGTATCCCCAAGACTTGGTTTGATATCTGGCACACAGTAGGGACTTAATAATGTTGGTTGAAATAATTAAATAATGCATGTAAAACACTTTGTAAATCTTATAATGCTATATAAATTTAACACCACTGGGTGGTGCTGCAGAAGGTTCTCAATCCTTTCTGCTCCCTCCTACCTTCTGAAAGGAACAGAGCTAAATCTTACCCAGGTCTTTTCCTTTCCTTTCCTTTCCTTTCCTTTCCTTTCCTTTCCTTTCCTTTCCTTTCCTTTCCTTTCCTTTCCTTTCCTTTCCTTTCCTTTCCTTTCCTTTCCTTTCCTTTCCTTTCCTTTCCTTTCCTTTCCTTTCCTTTCCTTTCCTTTCCTTTCCTTTCCTTTCCTTTCCT
>JAQQSZ010005538.1:0-13844 GCA_028646595.1 Phalanger gymnotis | reverse complement strand
GTCCTATGTTGGGCGCTAGCACAGGGGTCCTCTGTAATCTCTTTCTGGTCCCTTTGCCATCTCTGGGTTCAGAGCTCCCAAAGCTGCTGCTGTTTCTGTTACCCCCACCTAATGCTAGCACTGGCGTTTCATCCATAAGGGCTCCAGGCCAGCCTCCCTATCACAGATCTCTCTTTCCAATCTCCTATGTTGTCTTGGGATGGAAGGATGTCTCACTCTGACCTGTTGTTGGCTCTGCCCCTCCAGGAATTGATTTGAGACATTATTTTAAAGTTGTTTGAAGGGGAATGTTGGGAGAGCTCAGCCGAGTGCTTCTCTATTCCACCATCTTCAGTTATTTTGTTTTTCAAAATAAGTTTTGTTGACATCTTTTGCCTCCCCCAAATTTCCTCCTTTACCTCTTCCCCTCTGTCTTTCCAGAGAACTATTTGAATATAACAGAGGATATTTTTAGAAAGGAATGAAAGGAAGAGAAAATATCGGTAAGACCAACCAAAACATCAGATAAATCTCTCACTCAAAGATTCCTCACCTCTGCAAAGCAAGAGGAGGAGGTGTCCTCTCATCTCTCTTCCTTGGGGCCAAGCTTTGTGATTTCATAGCATTAACGTTCAGTAGCTTCGAGGTGGCTGTTCTTTGTATTTATATCACCTTAGTCGCTTAGTATGTTGTTTTCTTGGTTCCTCTCACTTCTATCTACATTAGTTCGTGCAAGTCTTTGCAATATCCATTATATTTGCTGTTTCTTATAGCACAGTAGTATCCCATTCCATTCATAACTGCACAAAAATACTGCTATTAATATTTCAATGGATATGGGGAATTTCCTTTTTGTCAGTGACTTCCTTCGGGGTATATGCCTGGCAGTAGTATCTCTGGGTCAAAGTGTATGGACAGATTAGCCACCAAAATGGCTGTACTAATCCACAGCTCTGGAAACACTGCTTTAGTGTGCCCATCTTTCTCCAGTCCTTCCAACGTTAACTATCCCTGTCTTTTGTCATTTTGACCAATTTGAGGAAGGAGAGAGAGAGAAATGAAAGGAGAGAAGGGAGGGAGATGGAGAGAAAGACTTTAGACATCACTCTGTCCCACCCTTTTTCATTTCACAGATGAGGACCCTGAGGCCCAGGGAAGCCCATGCTTATAGGTCACACAAATAGCAAGGAGCAAAGGTGGGATCTGAACTCAGGTCTTCTTGCTCCAGGGCCAGAACTCTTTCACATTGTACTAAATAGAACAATTAAACAAAAAGCAAAGATTATTTGCTTTGTTTTACATACGGAGCGACTAAGGCCCAGAGGTTAATTGCCCTGCCCATAGTCACCTTGCTGGTATCAGCTGCCAGGATTTGAACCTGGGCTTCTGCTTCTCCATCTGACGCTTATTCCAAGACACCAGGCCTTGGTTCCGTCTATACGCCATCATCCCTCTTCGCTATTTCTTCTCTCCATGCCCTTATAAATAACCCTAAATAGTCTGGAATACGGATGGAGACAGGCACAATTTAGACTTTCCAAAGCTCTCATTTCTCCGATTTCTCACTTCACTGTCTTTTAGTGCCCTTCTTTCAGTCACATTCTGTGCACTCAATATCATGGCCAGACCCTCTCCACCTCTTCCTAGCACTCCAGGAAATTCATCTCACAGCCCTGTCCTCTCCCCATCTCTCGCCTCAACCATGTAGCCTGAGGCCAAGTGGACTTAATGAATACACACTCCACTTTCCTGATCCCTAGACCTCTTCTAGGCCAGTCTCTATGTATTACCTAACCCATTTTCCCACATCTGACAGGCGTAGTGAGGATGACTTGAGAGGGATGAAGGCTTCTTCTGAGCTTCTGTTGCTGCAGAGTCTCTTCCCCTAAAGAAGCCTTACCTCAGAAGATGGAGCAGAGCTGCTAAACAGACAGGGAGAAATAATTCAGAAGTGGCCAGATATACAGTCATGAGAGTGAATTTAGTTTTAAATTTGGTCCTGGGTTAGATGAATGGTAGGCACCCAGGAATGATAGCTAACATTCATATAGAGCTTACTAGATCTCAGGCACTGTGCTAAGCACTTCCCAATTATTATATCATTTACTCCTCATGACAACTATGAGAAGTAGGTGCTTTTATTTTCCCCATTTTACAGATGAGGAACATGAGGCAGACTTTAAATGACTTCTCTAGGATCACACAGCTAGTAAGCATCTGAGGCTGGATTTGAATTCAGGTCTTCCTTATCTTGTATGCTGTGCTCTAAGAGGCAGCTAGGTGGTGTTGGAGACAGAATCCTAGACCTGAGAGTCTAGGGAGACCTAAGATCAAATCTAGCCTCAGATGCTTATGAGCTGTGGGACCAGACCTAGATTCAGAAAGACCTGATTTCAAATTTGCCTTCAGAGGCTTAGTAGGAGTCACTTTAACTCTATCTACCTTGATTTCTTCAACTGCAAAATAGAAATAATAAAAATAATATCTGCTACTCAAAGTTATTGTGAGGACAACATGAGAGAATATTTGTGAAGTCCTTTGCTCTGTCTGTTGACATAGACTGGCCCCTTGCCTGGAATGCATTCCCTGGACACTTCCGTCTCCTAGAATTCTCAGCCTTCTTTCACGGCTCAGCTTCGGTGTTCACCTGCTATGTGAACATGCCCTGTTGGCACTATGACTCTCTTCAGATCACCGTGCACCTACACATGGACATATTTGTGTCACTGTAATGGAATATGAAGTCCTTGAAGGGAGTTGGGAGACAGTCAGGTCCCAGTTGGTCTGTTTGTATGAAGCAGAAAGAACATGAAGGAGAGTTACTTGGAGAAGTAAGGAGGGTCCACGGACTTCTGGCCCCTCCAAGAATGAGAAAGAGCTCAGAATAGGATGTTCCAGATGTAGCCCTTGCTTGCTTGATGACCTAAAATCAATATTGCCCAGCTTTGGGGGAGGATTGCTATGCCTGAGACCTCTAGAACCTTGTAGCAGGCACAGCTCTCCCCCAGGGACACATAGAAGGGAGGAACTGGTTGGATTTTTTTGTCTTTGTGTGTGTCCCTAGAGCCTAGTACAGTGCCTGGCACATGGTGGGTGTTTGAGCAATATCAATTGATTGATTGATTGACTAGATTAGGTTCAATCCTGAGTGCTACAGAGATATGACCTACTGCTACTTTTAGCTGTTCAGGTGAGATGCTTATGAGTCTGGGAGCCCCTTAAAATAACCCTCAGTTAATGAAATGGCTTCATAGATTTTTAGATGAGCCACAACCTTAAAGGGACACCACAGACTCTTAGAGAAGGAAGATAATGGGTCTTTTTTTTAATTGTTAATTTCTATCCGGTCACCTTACTCTTATATCTATTAAGATCTTTGATTTAAAGCCAGAAGGAACCTTAGAGTGCATCTAGTCTAATTCTCTTATTTTACAAATGAGGAAACTGAGGTACAATGAAGTCATAAGATGATACATCAAGATTTGAAAGGACTAATAGGCAGTCCAGCCCGACCCTCTTATTTTACAGATGAGGAAACTGAGGCCCAGAGATGAATGAAGTGACTTGCCCCAGGTCACACAAATTGTAAGTTGCAGATCTGGGAATCAAGTTCAGTCTGTCTGTCTCCACATTCAGCATTCTACCCACCACTACTTTTTACATTTCCAAAACATTGCACAGTTGTCTTATTGGGTTCATTTTGCTAGCTTACTTTTTTTTTTTTTTTTGTAATCTCGGCAGCACATGCTTTGGAACTAAATGGAGTCCCTCGCGGGGGCCTTTCTGTTTCTTCACCTACCAGTTTTCAGCCTCTGAGGCTGAATGAGGCAAAGTAGATTAAAATGCAAACAAGGTTAAAATGCAAATGAATGGCCAACCTGCAGAAGCCCAAAGAATTAGGTGACCTAATCATAAACCCTATATCTATTTAAAAGAATTTCTCTTTTTGGTCTCGTTAAAACTGAATGAAAAAGCACCTGGAGAAACTGGATTACGTTTTGGTGGTTCGTCCTATTTAGGAAGTGTAAATTTATGCAATAACTATTCAATTCTTGCTCAGAGGAAGCTGAGCATTCTTCTGACTTAATAAGATTTTCAGCAAGGTAGGTTTAAAATAGCTGGAGAGATCTTGCCCCTTCCAAGGTGGTCAGTGAAAGCCTGGTGTGGGGGCTCCTAAAGGGACATGGCACCTGTTTCTTGCATGTAAAGCCAGTGTATGTCTGACTGACCACCTGAGGTTTGAAGGTTTCTGGTCTGTGTTGGCCACAGTCCATGGTCCTGAATGTCTAGGGTCAGGAGTAGCAAGAAGCAAGTGACAGGAGAACTTTAGCTGGGGGAGCATTGGATGTGGAGGCAGGAAGACTTGGGTCCCAGTCTCTGTTGAAACTTGATGCCTAGATAACCATGGTAAGTTGGCTAAGCCCTCTAAGCCTCAGGTAAAGTGGGAATGAGCTTAATGATCCCTGCAGTATCTATTTCATGGGGTTGTTGTGAAACTCAAGAGACAATGTGTATAGAGAAAACGCTTTGTAAATCTTAAAGAGCTTTCTTCCTCTCCCCCTCTGTTTCTGTCTATTCTTCCCTCCCTCTCCTTCTCCCCTGTCCTCTCACTGTGTCTTTCTCCCTCTCTTCCTTTCTCTCCTTCTCTGTCTCCCTCTTTCTCTCTTCATCTCCCTTTTTCTGTCTTTTTCCCTCCCTATCCCTCTCTCTCCTTTCCCTTTTTGCTTTCCCCCCTCCTTTCATCTCCCTCCCCCTCTTTTTCCCTCTCTTTGTCTACCTCCTTCCTTTTTCCTTTCTCTCTTTCCCTCTCTTTTTCTCTCTTCTCCCTCTAGATAAATAGATATCTCTATATAGATAGATGTATATACACATACATATATGTATATGTGTACATATATACACACATATGTATGTATAATAGTTGTGTGGGTTTTTTTTTTTGTGGGGGGGAGGGAGGACAGAATCCAGATTCTATTTTCATCAGTTTAGGGAATTCTCAGTGTGGAAGCTTCCTGCACTAATGCAAATTGGCAATTTGTCTATAATTTGTAGCTTTAGGGATTTGTCCAGGACACTAAGCTCTCATAGAAAAATGGACTTGAGGCGTCATCTAGTCCAGTTCATGCAACACAAAGAACATGTATTTGGTGAAGTGATGTGGTCACAAAGCTCATTAAGTTTCAGAGGCAGGATCTGAACTGGGTCTTCCATATGCCAAGTCCAGCCCTCTCTCTACTGGCCCATACTACCTTTCTATATTATTTCTAAAGCCTCTTTCAACATTCAGTCCTTTGATGGAGACCGATCTTGGACCAGGTCCAAGATGGAACCATATTGGGAAATCCTGTGCTATGGCACCTAAGCTAGGCTGGCCTTTTTACCTTATGTTCCTCACACATTTCTCTCAATCTCCCAACCATCTCTTCACCTTTTCACTGGCTGTCAGTCTCCCGTGCCTGGAATATACTCCTTTCTTACCTCCACCTATTATAATCCCTAGTTTAAGCTTCACCTTGTATTTGAGACCTTTTTGGTGCCCTTGTTGCTAGCACCCGTTCCCCAAAATTATCTTGTATTTATGTACATATTTTGCATATATTGCATAATATATACATATAACACATGCATATATTGTATACTATACATATTATATATATGTATATATATATACATATACATGTGTTGTCTTCTCTGATATTACTCAAGCTCCTAGAGGACAGGGGTCTTTTCCTTTTGATCTGTGTACCCCCAGAGCCTAGCCCAGTGTCTAGGATACTCCCTCCCAATGTCCATCTCATGGCTTCCCTGACTTCTTTCAAGACCCAGCTAAAATCCCATCTTCTAGGAGAAGCCTTTCCTGATCTCCCTTCATACTGGTTGTTGTTGTTAAATCATACTGGTCATGTCCAACTCTTTGTGACCCCATTTGGGTTTTTCTTGGGAGAGACACTAGAGTGCCACTTCCTTCTCCAGCTTATTTTACGGATGAGGAAATGGAGGCAATTAGGATTAAGTGACTTGCCCAGGGTCACACAGCTACTAAGTATCTGAGGCCAGATTTAAACTCAGGAAGATGAGACTTCCTGACTCCAAGCCTGATGTTCTATCCACTGTGCCACCTAACTGCCCCTTCATGCCAGTGTCTTCCCTCTAATCATTATCTCCATGTTATCCTGTAGGTAGTTCGTATGTTGTTGTTTTTGTAATTTCTCCTCCATTAGACTCTGCTCTCCTGGAGAACAGAGGCAATCTTCTGCCTTTCTCTGTATCCAAGTTTTGTTGTCCAGTACCTAGTATATAGTAGGCACTTAATAAATGCTTCGTGTCTGGTCAGGGGACTGATCTTTGGTTGATTGCAGGCTTCACAACAGTGACATCACAGTATGGTTCTTTGGTCTCTTGGTGTTCTTGGTTAGCAGAACATTGCTATGCCTCTGAGATGTCTGAAAACGACTGATGGGAACTTGTAGGAGATGTTGGTGGACTGTTATTGCTGATTTTTTCAAACCTATCTACCACATTGTTTGGATGAGCAGATGGGGGGATTCCCTGTTATTTTTAGTGTTGCAAAGGAGGCAGGATTAGTGTTCTACCTAGCACCCTCGTCCTGTGTTCACACACCTCCTTGTTTCCTCTTGTCCATGCAATGTGCAGGTCAGCCGGAGTGAGATGAAAGTCTGTATCCAGCAAGAATTCGACAAGGTTCGGCGGCAGGTCTGTGAGGAGGAGCAGAAGGCCCTTCACCTGGTGGACCTCCAGGAAGCTGTGGCCACAGCCCACGTGACGGAGGTCCTGGCTGAAATCCATGTCCACATGGAAAAGTTGATGGCAGAGATGGCAGAGATCAGACACCAGCTCGATGCCTTCAATGAGCTGGCGTCAATAAAACCAGAGGTAATGGGAAGGAGAGTGTCCAGATGGCTAGTAGCGTGGGGACTGAGGGAGAAAATTGTACGATCTATTGGCTCATGACACCTACTTAGGGACCCTGAGAGGATAATTCTTTTGTCAGGATTGAAACATATCTCCATAGCAAAAAGCTAAGAGGCCTCTTAAGCATAATCTGCCCACAAAAGCTGTAGAAATTATATGATCCCAGAATCACAAATCATAGAAATTCAGGGGAGAAAGGGACCTTGGAGGCCATGCAAGAGACTTGTATCTGCGCAAGAAACCCTTCTACTGTATCCCCATTAGGGGGTCATCCGGTCTTTGCTTGAAGGCTTCCGCAGATGAAGCCGCTACCTCCTGGCTGTATTTTTGGATATCCTTCCAAACACAGAACCCAAATCCTTAGCAGGTCCAGCCTCCCCCTCCCCCTTCTTGTGATGGATGGATCTTAACAATGATGGGAGAGGCTGCATCTTGTGAAATTTCACAGCAGCATGGTGAAAGTCTGTGCCAGCTTAGGCCAGGAGGGCCTCTTGGGCCCTTCTGGTGGCACCCACAAGGGCACCGTGGAGACGTTAGTGCCGATGATGGATCAGCACGTAACTGGGATGTCTCTCAGGGAGTCTTGTTGCAGAGTAATGCAGGAATAGGAAGAGGATGAAACTGGTACCCAGGAGGCAGATGTCCTTTAAATGATCTTGACAGAAAGGATGGCTTGGTTGATGGATGAGCTATACGTCTGGAACTACAGTCATTCTTAATGACGCGAGGTGGTGTGAGGACAACGGGAAGGGTCCTTGATTTGGAATCAGAGAACATGGTGCTCCCACCAACATGACAAGATCGCTGTGTCATCTTGGGCGAGTCCTGCTACTTCTCCGGGCCTCAGTTTCTTCATCTGTAGAATAGGGATAATAATGATAGCACCCATTTTGAAGGGTTGTTATGAGGATCGAATGAGATAATGTCTATAAAGAGCTAAGCACAGTGAGTGGGATATGGTAGATTCTATTTAAATGCTAGTTATTATTATTATTGCTGTTATGTTGTTGTTTGTAGTTACAACAATGTTGCTGGGAGTAGAATGACGGTGAAGTCGTTTTAAAAATGAAGCTTCGTGTTCTAACTTGGGAATCAGGAACCCCGGGTTCTATTTCTAGCTCTCTCTTTTTCGGTGTCTATCTCAAGCTAACAAGTCACCATCACCACCCACCTCTGCCCCTTGTCTGTATCTCTGTTTTCACTTCTAAAAAGTGAAGGGTTTGGATGAAGTGACCTTATTTTATCATAGAGTTAAAACTGGAATGGGTCTTTAAGAATATCATTTCGTTTGACCCTATCCTTGTATAGAAGAAGAAACTGAGGGCCAGAGGGGCCCAGGGATTTGCCTCCCTGAGATTCCATGATTCCCATGGATATTCATCTGCCTCTCAGCTTTTCCTTTAGTCACTCTTCTACAGAACCTGGTCCCTCCCTAACATTAGCTGTCCACTTAGGGTCTCCCCACTGCTTGTTAACCTATTTTGAATTGTTCTTAGCCAGGGAGGGCTGAGAAAGGCCTCAGGAGCCTGCTATGCATAAAATAAGCTATTAGAAACTATAAGTGGCATTCAGCTGGCAAAAACCGCCACAATAAACTGTTACCATCTAATGGTCTCCTGTTCCAGCTAATCTGGTAACTCATTGGTCAGAGCAAATTTCATCCACATCTCATGTACTCAATGGAGAAATTCAACAAAGACTCCGAAATGGGCTAATTAATTCCATTCTTCCAGGGAATCTTATTCCTTATTTTCCAATAGCATGATATAGGATTTTAAAAAATATTGCCAGCATTGTGAATCCCACTAAAAGGGTGTGTGTGTGTGTGTGTGTGTGTGTGTGTGTGTGTAACCTGTAAGTGTATGTGTGTGCATGTGTATGCACGTGTAAGTATATGTGCATGTAAGTAATGCATGTGTATGTATGTGTGTATGTGTGTGAATGTATGTATGTATATGTGTGAATGTATATATGTAAGTGTGTATCTGTATATGTAAGTATATTGAGTAAATGTGTGTATTGTGTGAATGTGTGTAGGTGTGTGTACGTGTAAGTGTATGTATGTGTATGCATGTTAATGTGTGTGTAAGTATATGTGTATGTAAGTATATTCATGTGTATGTATTTGAATGTATGTATGTGTAAGTGTATTTGTGTGTATATGTTTGCATGTGAATGTATATATGTCTGTTTGTGAATGTATGTATGTAAGTGTGTGTATATATGTGTAACTATGTTGTGTAAATGTGTGTATTGTGTGAATGTATGTATGTGTAAATGTATAGTGTTGAATGCATACGTATGTGTGTATGTGAATGTATGTATACATGTGTATATGTATGTGAATGTATTGTGTAAGTATATGTGTGTATATGCATGTGTAAATGTACTGTGTGAATGTGTGTATGTGCATGCATGTGAATGTGTGTATGTATATATATGTGTGTGAATGTTTATATATGTGTAAGTGTATGTGGTGTTTATGTATGTGTAAGCATATTGTGTGAATGTGTGTAAGTGTATAGTATTGAGTGTATGTGTATACATGTGAATGTGTGTATATGTGTGTAATGTTTGTATGTGTGTGTATATGTATGTGTAAGTGTATTTTGTGTATGAATGTATGCATGTATATTGTAAGCGCATAGTGCAAATGTGTGTATATGTGTGTATATGGGTATATTGTGTATGGCACTAAAGGAAAAAATACATGTATACACTTAAGTATATGTTATGCATAACTTATAATAAGTATTTGAGGATTACAACATCCATTAGTATAATTATGTTATTATATGTGCAAGGGTTCCTAACCTTGGGTCCATGAACTTTTGATTTTAAATATATTGCTAACTATATTCAAGTGTAATTTATAGTTTCCTTTATAATCTTATCTATGTTATTTTATTTATTTAAAAATCTCATGAGAAGGGGTCCATAGGCTTCCCCAGACTGCCAAAGGGGTCCAGGACACACAGAAAAGTGGAGAATCTCTATGGTATATGCTAGGGAAGCTAGGTGGCATAGTGGGTAGAGCATCAAGCCTGAAGTCAGGATAACCCGAGTTCACATTTGGACTCCAGGACTTCCTAGTTCTGTGACCCTGGGCAAGTCACTTCACCCCGTTTGCCTCAGTTTCCTCATCTATAAAATAAGCCGGAGAAGGAAATGGCAAACCATTCCAGTGTCTCTGCAAAGAAAATCCCAAATGGGTTCCTGAAGGGTCAGATGTGACTGAAAACAGCTGAACAACAACATCTTATACTATTGTTCCATATTAGAAGAAGGTAGGGCTGCACAGCAGCTAGAGAACTGCCCCAGCCATCACTAAGACCCGGATTCAGACTCCGCTCCCAACTTACGTATGTGCCTGTGTGTGTGTGTTTATTCTCCTTCCTACTCTCCCTTCAGAGAGGCATTGTGGAAATGGTGGATAAAGAACCTACCTGGTTTTGAGCCCTGCCTTTCACACTTTCGGCTGATCCTGAGGAAGTCATTTACCATCTCCATAGCCTGAGCAATTCCCTATGACTCTAAATGGCAGAGAAGGTGCTTTATGCCCTATGCTACCTAGTGGTAGTTGCCTAGTAAAAGGATTGGATCTGTGATTTCCATTGTTTAAGGAATGAGCAGCTGAAGAAATTCTACCAACACAGGTCAACACTTTCTCTGCAACTTATAATCAGAGAGTCCTCTAGGGACCCAAGAGGTTTAAGTGACTTAGCCCAGTTCTCGCCACATGATAATTACTTCCTCCATTCTTCCCTTCCTTCTCAGGGACTCAGACCCAGTATGTGCCAGAGGTGGGGCTTGAACCTATGGTTTCCTGGCTTCAAGCCAGTTGTCTCTCCACTATGGCACCCTGCCTCTCGCACACTCACATACACATGGCATGGACAGATGGATGGATGGATGGATGGACAGACATGGACCAACAGATGGATGGATAGACAGATGGATGTGTAGACAGACAGACAGAGATAGATAGATGATGGATAGACAGGCAGATGGATGGACAGACAGATAGATAAATAGGTAGGTAGATAGATGAATGGAGAGATAGAGAAAAGGAAAATTCTTTGTTTGGGCTTTTGCCCCAATTAAGGATACAAAGCCCAGGACAATGAGAATTAAAAGTTTATTAAAAGTATGTCAAGGTAGCAACACGTTAATGGGCCAATCAGTGGGGATCAGCAACAGCTTCAAGGTAGAGCCAGGTTTTATTGATAACTGTCACAATGAGACAAAGACCATTCAGAGAGGTTCATGTCAATGAAAGGGGAGAGCCACTGCCCCACAGTTCCTCCCCATGGTAGCAAGTGTGTGACAATTTCCTGATACGAAAAGGTAAGGGGATGACTTTCTACATGGTGAGGATCAGATGATAAAAATCTGCAGACTGGGTCACTCCTCCCCCCAACACTGACTGATAAGCAGGTCTGAGAATAATGGGTTATTGAGTCAGCCTAACTTTCAATAATAAATAGATATTAATATAGATATAGATACTTTGAAATATATATATACATTCATACATAAAAATATGAATATATTCCCCCCTTTGATAAATCTAGGTACTTGTCCTAAGGAGACATTTAATTCTAGACAATTATGCTAAATTCTCTTCTAAAACAGTGCAATGATTTAAAGAAAGTGGCAGGCTTCAGAGAGGAAGGCTACTTCTCATCCATTTATTTCTATAAACAGGAGAATTTTATAAATAGTTATTTCTCCATGGGGCAAGGGAAAGTGTGGGAGCTCCAAAACTGGGGGAGGCCTTATCTCATCCTTGGAACATTTACTGTGGTCAGTCTCAGATGTCATGTTTTAGGAAAGACATTATTAATGAGGTAGAGAGAGTCCCAAAAGGGTGACCTCTGATGGAGGATTTTTAGTTCATATGAAGTGCTGTGAAACAACTCAGAATGTTTAATCTGAAAGAGAGAAAGTGTGTGTGTGTGTGTGTGTGTGTGTGTGTGTGTGTGTGATGACTGTCTTTTCCTCCTCAACCTTCTGGAGTGATGGAGAGCCACAGGGCCTTGCCATCTGCCCTGCTGCTGCCCTCTAAGCTTTACCATCTGCCCTGAATTATCCTGGTATAGCCATGTGACATGCTTACAGGACCCGAAGGCCTCTGGTTCTTGTCTGCTCTGACGTTGTTACATCCTTAGGACAAGTGGGCAATGGTCTTGCATTTCAGTTTGTTTATATGAGTTGTCTCCCGTAGTTAGAATGTGAGCTTCTTGAGAGCAGGGACTATCTAGCATTTTTCTGACATGTGGTAAACACATTTCCCATTCATTTGTTTATTCAGTCATTCATTTGTTCATTCATTCATTCATGGAAAATCATCATTAATCCCTTTCTCCTGTGGCTTCCTCACCCTCTTCCTCTGTGGCCCCCTCTTCCCATTGGTTATTTCCTCCTAGAGAAACCATTTTGAGGAAGGAGGCTTGGAATCAGGAAGACCTTAGTTCAAATTCATCCTCAGACACTTACTAGCCATGTGACCCTGGACAAATCACTTAACTTCTGTCTGCCTTGATTTCCTCAACTGCAAAATAGGGGTGATAATAATAATATCGCCTATCAGGACAAATTTCTTTCCCTCCTTTCCTTCTAACTCTCCATACTATGGGTACATTCTCCTCTTCCCCCATGGGTTATCTTCCCCAGATAGAATAGAAACCCCTTGAGGGCAGGGATTCTCTCTCTTTTTTTGCTTGTATTTGTATTCCCAAAGTTTAGCATAGTACCTGGCACGTGGTAAGCCTTAACACAGGCTTCTTGACTTGAGGAAGAGGGATTAGCCTTGTTTTGCTTGGCCTGACACAACACAATTGGGGGGGGGGGCTTGTGTGACTTAGTCTAGATGGTAAGAACAGCTTCCTAATAGCAAGGGTGCAACTGTAGGGACAGGCCTACCCAGGAGGAATGAAGCCAAGGGCTTGAGTCAATCAGTCAGTCAGTAAGTATTTATTAAACACCTACTTCTTGCCAAGCATTGTGCTTGAGACTCAGAAACAGTCCATTGCCTCAAAAGACTCACACTCTAATGGGGAAACAACATACAAATGACCATTTGTATATAACAACTTATATATATTTTATATTATACAAGTATAATATATGTTATATTATATAAGTATAATATATTTTGTATTATATAAGTATAAGATTTACATTATATAGGCATAATATATTTTATATTACATAAGTATAATATATTTTGTATTATATAAGTATAATATTTACATCATATGAGTATAATATATTTTATATTATATATATTATATAAGTATATATTATATATATAATATATATGAGTATATATATTATATATAAGTATATATATAAGTATAACATGTTTATATTATATAAGTATAATATAATACAATTATCTTTTATTTATTTTATTTATATTATATTATATAAGTATACTATAATAGATTTTGTTGTAGGAAGGATTGGGAAAGGCGGCTGTTGATAGAAGGAATTCCCATTCAAATGCAGGTTGGACTCATCAATGTCTGTTTGCGTCTTATCTCCATTGCTAAAGGTTCCTGATCTCTCCTGGTTGGAGAGCCCTGGCTTGGTTCCTCCAGAGATTTTCAGGGCCTTGGGTATTTTCAAAGGGATGTTTTGCACTTTGTTATGAAGGTACTTGAGAAGGATTTTAGCCTCCACGCCACAGGGCTCACAAAGAGAGGGGCGTTTTCATCTTGATTGGCTCAGTGAGAAAGCAACACCAAGCTGAGGTTAGGCTAAGTAGCAAGCTGTTTCTACAAGGCTGTTAATTGGCCTCATCTTTCGTCTACATGGCTGGTGTGGGATTTCTTGAAGGAAGCAGCCAGGCTATTTGTAGCTTATTAAGCTGTTCTGGTCACACCTGTCAGGTCTGTGTGTGTGTGTGTGTGTGTGTGTGTGTGTGT
>JAQQSZ010005537.1:0-13844 GCA_028646595.1 Phalanger gymnotis | reverse complement strand
AACTTACTTGACTCTTGCGTTTTTCAGTAGGGTATGACTGCTTGTAGACTAAAAAGTTCTATGTTCCAAGCTTTGGCAGATGCGCTGCCACACCAGCACTCCTCCTTCCCCAAGAACCCCCAACCTGGACTGGACTTAGATCTTCAGCAGGCTCTTCACTCCTGCTCTGATCCACCACTTAATTCCTCACACCAGGTGGGCCTGGGGCCAGAAGCAACCGCAGCTGTAGTTTTGTAGCTGCCCCACCTCTGCTGCCCTCTGGGGGTGGTGGCCGAACCGTGAACTCCTTCTTACACTCTGTCCTCAGCAGCTTTTCCCACTAACCTTCTCTGTTGTCTTTGGTGTTTGTGGGTTGAGAAGTCTGGTAACTGCTGCAGCTCACTGATTCAGGGCACTAGGGCACGCTCTGCCCAGCTCCTATTCTGGCTGGTCTGCGCCGCCCACACTGGGCTCTGCTCCGCTCCCCTCCACTCTCAGCTCCATCCTAGAGACCATCCAGGCTGCCCTGGACTAAAGCCCTGCTTCCCTCCACCACTTTGTGGGCTCTACAGTTCTTCTCTGTTGTGTTTGGTGTCTGTGGGTTGAGAAGTCTGGTAACTGTCACAGCTCACTGATTCAGGGCACTAGGGCACGCTCTGCCCGGCTCCTGGTCTGGCTGGTCCAAACTGCTCATGCTGGGCTGTGCTCCACTCTCAGCTCCGTGTGCAAAAGACCTCACCCAGCAACCATCCAGACTGTCCTGGGCTGGAGCCCTGCTTCCCTCTGCTATTTTGTGTGTCCTGCAGCTCTAGAATTGGTTCAGAGCCATTTTGTATAGGTTTTTGGAGGGACTTGGCAGGGAGCTTACGCCAGTCCCTGCTTTCCAGCTGCCATCTTGGCTCTGCCCCCCTCCCCAAGTTGTATTTTTGACTGAGCAGAAATCTGATTTTGTTAATTTTTTTTCATAATGACTTATGGCTTTCAAAACTGTTGTTTGTTGAATATTTTCAGAAAATGATTTAAACATGTAGCTTGGAGGAGAAGTTGTAACATTTATGTTAAAAGATAAAATTGAAAGTTTTACTAACAAAGTTAACATATGGAAGAAAAGGGCAGAAAATGGTTATTTAGAAATGTTTATAGCTACAGATGATTTCATAATTGAAAATAACCTTCACAAAGATTTAATTGTAAGAGTCATAATTGACCATCTGAAGTGCCTGGAGACACAGTTTCAGAAATACTTCCCTTCAAATTTTGATCGTAAAAAACTAAATTGGGTTCATAAACCATAATCAATTGAAATAAAAAAAAAATCTTTCGTCTGCCATTAAAAGTTCAAGAAGAATTTGTCAAGTTATCAAACGACACAGATTTAAAACTTGAGTTTCCTAGAAAATCGTTAAATGAATTTTGGCTTGGGATTAGGACAGAATTTCCAGCAATTTCTGAAATGGCCTAAAACCTACTTCTGCTATTCTGTACTACATATATATGTGAAGCAGTGTTCTCAGCATTAATAATCATAAAATCAAAATGCCGATCAACTCAGAAAAACGTTGAAAATGCTCTACCTCCTGTAGTATCAAATATTCTGCTAAGTTTTAGTTCTTTATGTAAAAATAAACCAGCACATCCATCTCATTAGTATGCAAATTTACTTTCATCTGTAATAAATGGTAAAATTATATGTATAACAAAGAATTGTTTTAAAATAAATTTCTTTATGATTTATTTTCAATAAATGTTTGATTTGTATACCTATTTTATATACTTATATACCGGGGGTCATGTAAAAATTTGTCAGGCAGGCGGCTAGGTGGCACAGTGAGTAGAGCACCATCCCTGGAGTCAGGAGGACCTGAGTTCAAATGTGACCTCAGACACTTGACACATTTACTACCTGTATGACCATGGGCAATTCACTTAACCTCAAGTCCCCTGCCTTCCTCCCTTCAAAAAAAAAATTGTCAGGCAAAAAAGGGTTGCTAGCAGAAAAAGTTTAAGAAGCCTTACCTTAGTTCATGCTGTTCCTTCGCTTAGAATACCTTCTAGCTTTTCTTCTTCCTTTAATTTTTCCAAACTGTACCCAGCAACTTGTCTCACTTATACTATGAAGCCTCTCTTGACTATTCTGTCTCACAGAGACCTCTCCCATCTCTAAACTTTGAGAGAATTGATCACCCAAATTTAGCACATACACGATTCTACTTCTGGTTTCTGTGGGGAGAAAAGGTTGTGGGAGTAGTGGCAAAAGGGCAAAGGACTCAATCTAAATAAGAAAGAGAATAAAATTGTGTAGGTCACTTGGAGGGGTTTGGACTAGTGAATTAAAATCTGAGATTGAACTTGGAGAGGGGAAATTTGGGAGAAATTGAAGAAAATGTGAAGAACTATCTCTGGACACAAATACTGGTTTAGATTCTATTTGAAAGAGGAGGTTAGAAAGGAGCATATTTGAGAACAATTAAGAAGAAAGTAAAAGCATTTAAAAATAGCTTAGCAAATAGGCAATGGAGATGAGGAAAGAGAGCATTCCAGGCATGGGAGGTAGCCAGAGAAAATACACAGAGACAGAGATATGTTTTTGTTTGTCTTTTGTACTTGAAGAGGACCAATGACGTCACCATATGGGGTCAAAGTACAGTGTGTTTAAGCTGTGGTTGATCAGAGCAATACAAGCTGGGAAGGCTTTACCACAGATTGGGCACAAACAGGCCGTATGAACATGTGGGGTGGAGATGTCTTCTAGATTTGTACATCTTACGTTTCTTTTGAGCTACTACAATTCTGCTTTGCTCATAGAGCACAGTGCCTTCTTTGATGCTGGCACTGTACCAGTGTCTTCCATGTCTCGCAATAGATACTAAAGTCCTTTAGAGAGACCTTAAGAGTGTCCTTCTGAGGGTCTTCTTCTGACCTCTATGTGAGCTCTTGACTTGTTTGCGTTCTCCATAACATAGTCTTTTAAGAAAACTTGTTTGGGATTTAGGCTAAGTGGTCAGCCCATTAGATCTGTGCTCTCTGCAATAAACTTTGAATGCATGGTAGTTTAGCTCAAGAGAGGACCCCAGGGGTGGGTACCTTATCTTACCAAATGATCTTCAGAATCTTCCTAAGACAATTCAAATTGTCTTTGATTTTCTGGCATGGCATTGATAGATGGTCCAAGTTTCACAGGCATACAACAATGAAGTCAGCACAATAGCTCTGTAGACCTTCAGGTATGCAGCCCAATACCTCTTTTCTCCCACACTTTCAGAGCCTCTCAAATGCATTCAAAATTTCTCCATTTGCTATAACTAGCACACATTGCTATAACCAGCCACAGCATTCAAAATTTCTCCATTTGCTATAACTAATGGTTCCATATATGGATGGTGTGGTGCTGGCTGGTAGATAGCCTCTGTTTTCTTGGTGTTGATTGTCAGGCCAAAATTAACACAAGCAGCAGAGAATTGATCCATACTCTGTTGCAACTCAGCCTCAGAGGCTGCATTGAATGCACAATCATCTGTGAACAAAAAGTCATGCACCAATTCTTCCTCCACTTTAGTCTTGGCTTGTAGCTTTGTCAAGTTTAATAGTTTACAGTGTGGTAGTTGACCTTAATGCTGTTTTTATGTCTGATGGCATTGCTGAAAACACCATGCTACAAAGCATGGGAGTAAACATACAGCCCTGCTTCACTCCATTGGTGACTGAGAAAGCATGAGAACATCATCCTTTATCCAGAACCTGTGCAAACATACCATCATGTAACTGGCATACAATACTGCTGAGCTTCTCTGGGCAACCAAATTTCACCATGATCTTCCTCAAGCCCTTACAGCTGACGGTATCAAAGAAGTTGGTCAAGTTGATGAATGTGGTGTTTTGTTCTGCTCCTGACATTTCTTCTGGGAAGCAAAAAATATGTCAACCATTCCTCAGCCCTTTTGGAAGCCACCCCGGCTCTTACTTAAATGACCATCTTCCAGGTGAAGGACTAGCTAAGTAAGAAGGACTCTGGTAAGAATCTTGCCACTGCTCCTCCCCCCATTGTCACAGACAACCCGTTTCCTTTTTTTTTTTTTTAATAGAGATAGACAATGGAGGCATCCTTGATCTCCTTGGGGATAGCCCTTCTCTTGCCATATAACCTGGAAGATTTCAGTCAGCTTCTGTGTGACCAGTAGACCTCCTGCCTTGTAGATCTTGGCTCAGTAAGATGGCAGATGAGATTCAGTTTTATGCTGATACAACAATTCAGAGTGCTTCTGTGATGCCCTAAAGATTATTTATGGCCCAAAGATCTTTGGCACATCTTAAATACTCAGTGCCATTGGAGCCACAGTGGTCAGTGATAAGGACATGATCCTGGAGAGACAGGCTAAACACTTCCATAGTGTTCTTAACATATCTCATCAACTAATCCTGAAGCCATTGACAGTGATATAATACTTTGTTGGAGAACAGCAAGGAAGCCAGTGCCACTGGAAGAGGATTGGGGGTGGGGGTGGTGGTGGTGTAAGGCAGAGGTGTCACCTTCTGGATTCCTTGTTGTCCTTCAAATCCTAGCTAAAATCCCCTTTTGCAGGAAGCATTTCCCAATCTCTTTTAATGCCAGTGAATTCCTTCTGGTGATTATTTCCCATTTACCCTGTATATAGCTTGTTTGTACATAGTTCTTTGCATGTTGTCCCCCTGGGCGGGGGGGTGGGGCGTGACACTGAGCTAGGTGGCTCAGTGGATACAGTGCTGGATCTGGAGTCAGGGAGTTGTTCAATCATTTTTTTTCCCTGATTGTGTCTCACCCTCTGTGACCCCATTGGGTTTTGCTTGGCAAAGATACTGGAGTGGTTTGCCATTTACTTCTTCAGCTCACTTTACAGATAAGGAAATTGAGGCAAATAGGGTTGAGTGACTTGCCCAGGATCACATGGCTAGTAAGTGACTAAAGTCACTTGAGTTCAAATCCAGCCTCAGAGACTTACTAGCTGTGTGACCCTGTTTGCCTCAGTTTCCTTATTTGTAAAATGAACTAGCTAGAGAAGGAAATGGAGAACCACTCCAGTATCTTTGCCAAGAAAAACCCAAAAAGGGTAATGATGAGTTGGACATGATCAAACAATAACAGTGAAAGCTACGCCATTGTTAGATAACAAGCTTCTAAAGGATAGCAACTGTCTTTTGCCTTTCTTAGCATTCTCATTGCTTAGCACATGCGTAGCACGGGGTAGATGTTTAATCAATATTTATTGACTGACTTGTCTGTTGTTCCCCAGGCCATATTCAAAGCTTTTCCAGCTTGGTTAATCTCAGTTTCCTCATCTGTAAAAAAGGAATAACGATAGAATTTACCTCAAAGGGCTGCTATGAGGACCAAATGAAACAACATAAGTAAGCCATTTTACAAGCCTTGAAGTGTATAAATGCTAGCTATTATTATTGCTTTACAGTGAGAAGGGATATTCAATTACTTTTCCAAGGTCCCACGGGTAATAAACAACAGAGACAGGATTTGAGCCCTGGTCTTCTAACTGTATAGCATTTGCCCTACCATACCACACAGTGTGTCCAGAAGTGGGCTTTGAAGCCAGATTACGATGAATTAAGAAGAGAGCTGGGCTCCAAGGAAGGGATGGAATAAGAAACTGGCAGCTGAGGAGAAGAGCAGTAAGACAATAGCTAGAAGGGAAGAGTCGTCTGGTTTTAAATGAAGGATAAAGCAGACCTGAGTATATTTTATAGGCGCCTGGGAAGGAGCCAGGGGGTAAGGAGTGTAAGATAGAATAATACCAAGAGGCTGAGTCAGAAGGGAGATTGTGAGCGCGTTAGTAACTTTGGCTTTAGAAAAAAAACATGCCACCAGGAAGTTGGGGGGGTGAGGGGGAGGCAGAACCAAGAGATAAAGATCTGGTCTTCGATTGGTCAGCTTGTCCATCTATCTGTGCAGTGACAGGGGCTGTTTGTGCCTAAGCAATCAATCTAATTAATTCCTTCAGGAAAGAGATCACAGAGGTGAAATTCTTTTGAATCGGCCTCAGGTTGCTCAGTTTGGGTTAACTTACAGGCATATACAAATGAGCTAGGTCTTTTGCACAAAACTTTCATCCCCTCCTACATAGGGATTTTCCTGCTTCTTGCAAACTTCAAGTTCAGCTGAGGAATATTGGCTCCATTCTTAAGATAGGTGTGTTCCTGGCAAGGCAAAATGTGCAGAAACTCAAGAGAGCTAAACCAGCTACAGAGGCCAAGGTCACTTCTTAAAGAAACAGCAACTGACCCCCACCCCCAACCCCAAACTGCTAGGTTATTAAAAGTGTTGGCCATCTGGTACAAAGTAAGTGTGGTGGTAGCTATTATGAGTTGGTTGGATCATCATCGTTATCAAGTCCTTTTGGAACATATGGTTTGTTTATTGAATGAGGGCCCCAAGGAGACCAGATTGTAATACTCTTCCACAGCAGGGATTATGTCTAATCAGAATTTTATAACCTGTCAACACACCTCATATAGTGATGGGACGTGGTGTGAGCACTTAGTAAATATTAGGTTATGATATGGAGGAGGAAAGGAAGGGTCCCTCTGAAACATATGGCATACAGCAGCAGTGATTCCTAACTTTCGTAGAGTCTTGTCCTTTATTCCTTGTCTCGAATGCCATAAGGCATAGATTTTACAGATGAATTCAAATTAGTCTTCAGTTTTTAATCTTTCTTTTCCTTTAAGACCCAAGTCGATTGCCACCTACTTAATGAAGTTTTCTTTGACCTTCCCCAGCCAAAAGAGATCTTCATCATAATGGGTTAAATGTAGGTTTGGAATCATAAAATCTTGTATTTAAATACTAGTTCTTTGAATTACTACCATAGCCTTCTTTGTGAGTTCCAACACTTGCAGCAAAGGCATCTTCAGATGAATGATTATTTTATAGCTCAGAATCCACAAGAGGAAAGGGAAAAAAGCAAGAAGCCCAGGAACAAGACTTCTCTGTCAATGAAAGATTTACAGTCAGCCAGAGATGGGAGTGGGATGCAATAGTTTTGTAAATTTATGTCCACATTAGGGAGATGGTGTTATCAAAACGACTTCCTACTTTTTCCTTTTAGGGTAGGGAAAAGTCTCCTTCCTGCCACACGTATGAGATGCTTTCCCCTTTTGGGGGGATTCCATGATGGTCTGTAGCAACAATCTTGCTAGCAGCTACTGTGGCTGTATAAAACCAACAACAACCAGCACACAGAAGGTAGCTAACACAGGTTCTTCAATCTGCTTTTCTAAGGAAAGCAACTTTAAGGGGTTAATAGCCTCAGTTTAATTAAACATGCATATATCGATCACTTAGTTCCGGGGGGAAAAGATCAGTCCCCTGAACTTCAAGGCAAATACAAACAGAAATTACAAACATCAACAAACAGACCCTGTCTGATGCAAATCACAATTCATAGTTACCAGAGAAGCACCAATATCTGTTTGGGTTATCAAAGATGGGGGGCAGTTCCAATGGCTTGCCCAGAGTCTCAACACTCCTTCCATGAGTGAGCCCCAAAAGTCAAATGCCAACCTGTCTCAAGGCCCTGGAGCACTTGAAGCTCACCATTCAGAGTGTGAGAAATCAGTGTGGGAAAGCTCCAACCACCATGACTCTTGATTTTCTTAGTACTGAGAAACATTCCAAGGCAAAAGATCCCACTTTCTCAGCCCCATTCAAACAAAGGCCAGAATAATTAAATTAATTAAAATTTAAGAGACGAACAGCAAAAAGCCCCGCCCTGATTACCATTACATGGTGACTAGTGGGGAAGAAGGTGCGATCTCTTACCTCTACATCCAGATCTACACTTTAGGATCTTTGAGCTTAGTAATTGGATGATGTGGATGCCAACATGAGGTGTATACATTTCCCAATTTATTAAAGGTTAGCCAAAAAAGCCTTTTACTTCTATCTATATGACATCTCTCATATACATCTCCATTCCACTTACATGACCACTTGTCTGGTTCAGAACTACATTACCTCTCACTGCTTCTCGACCCATCCAATCTAATGCAGAGGAATCTCTCCCTTTTCCAATCCTCCACGTATATGCCTAAGCGATTTCTCTAAAGGATAGGTCGGACCACAACTTTCAAGGGTTCCTAGTTGCTTCTAGGATAAAGTATCTCTCCAATTTGGCTGTTAAAACCCTTCCTAACTTGGCCCCAGCCTACCATTCAAATCTTATTTTATGTTACTCCCTCTCCCACCCTCTACAATCCAACCCAATCACCCTTTTTTTCTGACTTACCTATAACATTTGATCTCCTACTTTTGAGGCTTTGTACTGGCTCTTTCTTGTGCCTTCTCACCTCCTCCTCTTAGAAACCTTTGTTTCTTTCAAAACTCTACTTAAGTGCTTCTCCATGAAGTCTTTCTCATCTCATCTGCCACCACCTGCCCACCCTGCCAAATTTTGAAGTCATATTTATTTTTTACACATTTATTCATGCACATGTTGTCTCTTCCTACAGAATATAAGCTTCTCTATGGCAGCAGCTGCTTCTTTATATCCCCGTTGTTTAGCATGATGCCTGCCACATAGTAGGTGCTTAACATTTGTGCACAGTAGGTATGAATGTTTGGTGGTTGATTGGTTCACAAGGCAGATGTAGATCATCTTAACTATGATGCCAGGAAGAGTCTCACCTCCCTACTTTTCATTTTGGGTAGGATAGAATGAATTGTACAGAATCAGTAGGCATGGATAGGTTGCAATATCCATTCCAGATCTAGTTACATTATTTATCTCCAAAAACTTCCTGTCTTCCAAACTTTCCTATTTTTGTTGAGGATACCATCATCCTTTCAGGCACCCTGGCTTTGATTACTCAGTCTTTCTCACTTGATGTAACCAGTCAGTTGCCAAATTTTATCATTTCTATCACGAAGATATAGCTTACATAGATCCTTTTTAGTTACTCATCCTACATCAGGCCCTTATCAGTTCTTGATCCAGCTATTGCAGTAGCCAATTGGTCTCCCTGCTTCAAATTTCTCCCCACACCACTCTATCCTCCACATAGCTGCCAAAATTATTTTCTTAAAGTGCAGATCATTTCCATACTCAATAAACTTGGTTGCTCCTTTTTGACCAAAGGATCAAATATTATTTCATCTTTATCTTATCCTCTTTTAATTTTTGTTCTTCTTTAAGTTTTGTGTTGTACAGAATTATTAGTATAATAGTACATATATAATTTATATATAATTAAAAATTCACATTTTGAGGGAGATGTACTTAATTTTTTTTTAACTGATGGATTGCACAATCAAAAAGATTTAGAGACAATTTGGTTTCCTCAAGCTTGTTGGATTCTGTTGCCATTTGGGTCAACATATCTTTCTTTCTTTGTTTCTTCCTTCCTTCCTTCCTTCCTTTTCTTTCTCCTTCCTTCCTTCCTTCCTTCCTTCCTTCCTTCCTTCCTTCCTTCCTTCCTTCCTTCCTTCCTTCCTTCTTTCTTTCTTTCTTTCTTTCTTTCTTTCTTTCTTTCTTTCTTTCTTTCTTTCTTTCTTTCTTTCTTTCTTTCTTTCTTTCTTTCTTTCTTTCCTTTCCTCCTTCTTTGAAGAAGAGTCTTTGTGGAAGTTTGTCATCCAATCCAATAAGTAATATTCTGCCTCTCCAGAAGATTTAAACTCCAGTCGAGGAGTGGAGGGGTAGGAAGGGAAGCTCTACCTTCTAGGTCCAATCCTCAGATAGCCTTTTCTTTTCCTCAGCTGAGAAGAAATACTATTCCCAGGGTCTTCAGTGACCTAGGCCTCCCAGGCAGCTGGTCCAAACCTTGCCAGACTGACTGCTACATTCATATAATAATAACATTTGTAGGCTATGTAAAATAGCCAGATTAATTTACCAACAACAAATTAAGCATAGTACCAAACTATAAAACATATGCATGATGCTAATACAAAATAAATACATGTACAAAAGGGAAAAAAAAATAAAACAGGAACATTTAGCAATTAACGTGTGCATCAGTCAATAAGTATATTTTTGTGTAAGGTGCACATTGCCTGGGTAACTACAGGCATGATTGTCTGGCCACATTTACCATTGCTTCTCTAGTTTCACCTAGGACAACATAAATTAATCTGGCCACCTGCCAGATAGCCTTTTTTCTTCTGTAGCCTGCTGACCTCTCTGCCCTTATACTAGTGCCACTTGATGACGATGACTGATCGTATTCCTCATTAGAACTAAAGTCCTGCCTTTCTAAACCTGAGTTTATAAAAGGCCCAGGACACTAGGAGTATTATTATTTCTTGAGATAACAGTCTCCAAAGTCTTTTTCATTTGAAATGTCTGTTTCTTAGCTGTTGTTTAGTAGCTAACTTTGTATGACTAAGAAGTAGTTTCTTTGGCTTAGAGTCCAATAAGGAAAATGTCCATTAATCTTAACTTGCCCATCAGGGAGTTCAACTCACCTATTACCAGTAAGTGACTGGGGTGGATAGATTTTGCAGGGCCTAGTGCCAACTAGCCTCTGGGGCTATTTACTAAACAGGCATAATGTCTAGTTCCTCCACTGCTAAGAATGGAGTGTGCTTTCCATCAACATACTAAGTTGTACATACCATCAACACCAAGATTTTTCAGCAGTGCTCTATTATCTTGTTGAAGGTCTTGATAACAAACTTGTGCATCATATTTTTGTTTATTTATTTTAGTGTCCTTATGGGTTTAAATTGTCACTAGATGACAAGATTCCTTTAGCCTCTTTCTTATCTGAGAGATATACTGGTTGTGAATTTGCACAGGCTCTCCATCTTTAGGGATGCCAAAACACAAGTCAATAGGGAGACACAGCTCATACTCAAACAATATTTTAGGGGCCCAGGATCAATGCTACGAATAGTGAGTAAACACATTTATTCAAGCAAACAGTAAAGAGATGGGAAAGTTTTATGTATTAAAATAAATCAAAGAATACATAATAGCAAATGGGCTTTTTGTCTGGAAATGAGATAATATTCCAGCTCAGACCAGGAGAGAGAACGGTCTCACTGAAGGGAAGTCTGCTCTTAGCAGGCTTTAGAGTTACAGACACTGGGAGTCTAGGGGCATAATAGGGGGCCAATTTCTCCTACATGTCTGCAGTTGTAAGGGCTGCTGCTAGTCATTCAAAATTTGTGCCTTGCAAACTTAGCTTTATCTTTTTTGAAGTACTCCAGGCATCTCAAAAAATCCTTTCTCTGTTTATGCAGGTGCATATAGTCCTGGCTCAGCATTCTCTTTCCAGTCAGGAGTTATGTCTCCTTCCAGGGGGATGTCCTTTATAAAAACTGCACAATCTGCCTAGGTAATAGTGGCGGGTGTTATATTCAGTTTGTTGATTTTGGGGTATAATTTCACTTTACTTTCTAGAATTATTGGACCAATTTACAGCTCTGCCAACAGTGTATGACTGTCACACAGCCCCTCCAACATTTTCCATTTTCATGTCTTCTACAAATGTACACTTTTATTACAAAATCGTAACAAAGACTGGACAGCGTTTTGCTCATTCTGGAAAGATGAAAAGCACAACCCTAGAAACCTTCCAGAGGTTGTGGCCATAACTTTCTTCTAAACAGTCAGATATTCTTGCATTTAAGCTTGGCGAAAGACTGCCTTTCAAAAACAGAAGGGAAAAGTAAAATGAAGGAAGCAGACTTTGCTCATCTTTCTGAATGAAATATGAGAAGGATCTTCACATAAAAATATGTGAACTTTTTTTTATTACAGATAGTGCCACAATGAACAATGCAAATTTTGTTGTCTAACTTTTGGGGATTTTTTTTCTTTTTTACATTTTGGAAACTACGTGGTAAACTTTGTCAGTGCCAGAGATCTCTACTTGCATAGTTACCCCTTTAGTTCAGGCTCTCATCATTTTTCACGTGGATTATTGCAATGGTCTCTTAATTGGCCTTACATCTTTCCCCCATTCAAATATAATCTTCTACATAGCTGTGAAGCTGATTTTCCTTATGCACAAAGATGTCTATGTGATTCTTCTACTCAACAAATTATAGTGGCTCTCCTTCTTGCTGCTAGGATAAAAATATAAGCTCCTCAGTTGTAACTTGGCCACAACCTATCTTTTCAGCCTCATGATTATTAACTACTTTCCCCCAAACCCACTCCTCCACCTTCAGACAAACTGGTCTTCAATTCTATCAGGTCCATTGTTTGTATTTGTTTATACTTTTGCTGGCCTAGATTGTCAAATGAGTTTAGATAGTTGCATATCCTATCTGTGTGCATTTGCCATGACTATCCCCCATAACTAGAATGTGCTTCCTCTTTTCCTTACTTCTAATTGACAGAATTTTTTATTTCCCTCAAGATGCACTTCAAGCACCACCTTCTACCCTGTGCCTTTCCTGATCTCCCAACTACTAGTATCCTACCTCCTTAACTACAATGTGTTTACCTGTGTGAGACAACTCAAGCAATATTCAGAGACTTCTCTCAGAAGCAAAAAGGAGAAAAAGGAGTCTTTATTTACGATCTTGTGTTTTAACAATCTGGCTATCAGCAGCTGTGGGGGTGTAAAACCAACAACAACCAGCTCACAGAATGCTGCAAGCCCAGGTTCTTTTGATCTGCTTTACTAAGGAAAGCAACATTAAGGGGTTAACAAGCTTACTTTAATCCAGCATACAGATATCATTCACTTAATTCAGGGGAAAAAGGCAGCACCCTGAACTTCAGAGCAAATACAAACAAATTATAAACATCAACAGACAGACTTTGTCTGATTCAAAGCCCAATACATAGTTACCAGAGTTTAACAAAGTCCCAACATCCAGGTTTTATGAGCTGGAGGGTTCTTAGCTACATCTGCCTGGAATCTCCACATCAGAGCACCACCTCGAGTGAGAGCTCTCAGCAAATAGCTCTGTCTTCTCTTTTTATACAGTTTCAGACGTCATCAAATGTCATCTGAGAGATCAGAACTTAGGTTCCTCCTATTGGCTCTGGTGTTAGCACCTCCTTTCATTGGCCCCTCCTGGGGCCCCACGTGGAGCCCCACCTAAGTTATCAATTCACACCCACATAGGCTTAGCACCTAATAGATAGGGGTTTGGGCCTGGAGTTTAGCACCTAGTAAGACTCAATCGAAGACACTGAATTAATCAAAGGAAACAAAGGCCAAACTCTTCGAGGATCCCCAATACATCTCAGACCTGATAGACAATCAGTAGGGAGAGGCAACGCTCAGAAAGCAGAACTTAGTTAAATGCCCTAGCAGAAACAACTCTCCCCCTCAACCCCCCCCCCCCAACCTCAACTCTCATTGGTGGAGTTCAGGCTCACAGTCTAAATGCAGAAATCTAACCCAAGTACAAGGGACAAGGAAATACTAATTTAGCCAATGCCAACTTTTTTTTTTTTTTACTATGAAGTAAGTTTTTATTTTATTTTTATTTTATTTTTTATTTAATACATTTAGTTTTCAGCATTGATTTTCACAAGAATTTGAATTATAAATTTTCTCCCCATTTCTACCCTCCACCCCACTCCAAGATGGCATGTATTCCGGTTGCCCTGTTCCCCAGTCTGCCCTCCCTTCTATCACCCCACTCCCCTCCCATCCCCTTTTCCCTTCCTTTCTTGTAGGGCAAGCTAAATTTCTATGCTCCATTGCCTGTGTATCTTATTTTCTAGTTGCATGAAAAAAACTTTTTTTTTTGTTTTTGGACATCTGTTTTTAAAACTTTGAGTTCCAAATTCTCTCCCCTCTTCCCTTCCCACTCACCCTCCCTCCCTAAGAAGTCAAGCAATTCAACATGGGCCACATGCATATCATTATGTATAACTCTTTCACAATACTCATGTTGTGAAAGACTAATTATA
>JAQQSZ010005536.1:0-13844 GCA_028646595.1 Phalanger gymnotis | reverse complement strand
CTCTATTTAGATTCTGAATCTCCATAGCCATTTTGCCAATCTTATTCTTTAGGGACTTGATTTCGTCAGTGGATTTTTTTTTCATTTTTTCCATTTTTTTTTCCATTTTTTCTTTTACTTCCCTAATTTCATTTTTAAAATCCTCCTTTAGCTCTTCAAGTAATCATTTTTGGGCTTGAGACCAGTTCACACTACCTTTTGAGGTATCAGATGTGGATATAGTGTCATTGCTATCCTCTTCCAAATTGATATTTTGATCATGCCTGTCTCCATAAAAAGAATCAATGGTCCTCAGTTTTGTGTGTGTGTGTGTGTGTTCTTCATGTTGGTTAGCCTTCTCCTGGCTTTACAATAAATTTCTGCTTTTGCGGCTCAGGGCTCTTTGCCCCAACTTTCTTATTCTGGAGATTGTGAGTCTAGTTGTTGGCTTCGTGAATTATAGCCTTCAGTTTCCTGAGTTGTGGGGGAGGGGGTCTGCCCGAAATCTCCTCTTCCCCTGGGGTTGCTCTCCAGCACTGTTGCTCTTCAGCAATGGTCTCAGCTGTTTGTTGTTTGAGCTGATGTCTGGCACTTCCCCTGGGGGAGCAAGAGTATGCCTGGGCTCCTGGTGTTGACCCCTGCTGGCTCTCTGGGACTCAGGTACTTCCACTACTCAGCCACTGAAGCCCCAGTTCTGTCTCCTCTATTCCAGCATTTTTCCCCAGGAATTCTCTGGGTGTGGAGGGGAGGGATTAGTCATTTACCTGGCCATTATGTCTTCTGGAAGTTCAAGAAGCTGCATTTCATACCTTTGGGCTGCAAGCCTCAGGAGTTGACTTTTCATGGCCAGTGGCATTGCTCTGCCTCTTGCCATCCTATGTTGGGAGGTCTGGGGATCTCTGCTGGTTTCGGGCACCCAGCTTTCTCCCAGTCTGTCTCCCATGTGGGTTTTCCAGCTGGCCACTTCTGCTTTGGCGCAATCTGTAGCAGCTCCGCACACCGAGCACTCTCTAAGCCTACATATTTGTTCCTTCGGCTTTTCTGACTCTCCTGGCTGAGAAGTTTTCCCCACTCAGACTGCTCACAGTGGTCTTAACTCTCTCAAATCTGCTCAAATTTACTTTTTTTTTTATCAGAATCTGACAGACTTTGTGAGAGAGCTCTGGTAAGATGCTGTTTTCATGCGACTGTCTTGGCTCTGCCTCCCTAGAGTCATTATTTTTCATATGTCAGCTTATTTTTGCTTCTTCTGAAAAGTGTTCTTGACAATTTCCTGTAGTATTTAATTCATGTCGTATCTCCTTATTTTCTGAGATGTCAATAATTCTGAGGTTGCTGTATCTTGGATTGTCCTCTGAATATGTCATCTTACTCTCCACATTGTCAAATTCTTTGAATAATTAAGTGGTTTTTCACACTTGTATTTTTTCTGGTTGCTACTACTATTTTTTTAGGTTTTCCATTATTATTTTCATATTGGTAATTTTCATCATTATTTCCTCCTGATTTATTTTTTGTTATTTTTTAAGTTCTTCCTTGAGTTTCCACCATTTTAAAAAGTTTTTTTTAAGCTCTTCATGGATTTTGATTTAAACTAGTGATCTTTTTTACTTAATTTATTATAATGTGTCATTTTACTATCTGACAATATTTTCTGGAATATCTGGCTTGACTTCTCTTTCTACTTGTATTATGTCCATCAGTTTAATTCAATTGATCCTTTGTCTTTTATAATGACATGCTATTTTTTTTGTTTTCTAATTTGAACTTTTTTCTGATGTGTGTACATTTATAATACTTATTAATCACTTTTCTTCCCTTTGCTTTTTCTTTTGTGTTGTTTTTAAGGAGTATGTGAGGAACCTCTCCAATGTCATGACTAAAAAGCCTCTCCCTTGTATTAGAGTTTCCTGTGCAAATGCTTTATCATGGCCTCCCTGGCATATGCTTTAAACTCTTTGAAGTCCAAGTGTATCTTTTCATCTGTTAATTCCTAGTAGCAAACTAACCAGAGTTTTGCATATTGTAGATTCTCAATAATGTTTTTTGGATTAATTAATAAGAGAATGATAATTCAAGTGTCCACGTTTGTCCTAAATTATGGAATTCAATTATAGTAATTGTATAATTTAATAATTTGGTTAAAGACAGATACCTTGATGATGATGATGATGATAAGGAGGAAGAGGAGGAGGAGGAGGATGATTAGAAAATAGATCTTCAATTCAGGCAGGCCTGGATTCCAGTCTTGACCCTGACATACTAATTGCTTGACCCTGGACAAGTTATATGAGTTCTTAGTGGCCCCATGAAGCCTGAATGCGCTGATATGAAACAGGAGAGTTTATTCAATATTCACTATACTAATGAAAGCATAGGCCCAATCAAAATGATAGTGATGGCAATAATAATTGACATTTAAATAACTAATTCTTTAACATTTGCAAGGAGATTTCCATTGGAATCCCAGTGCCTCTGCTTTCTTTATCTCCCCTGTTGTAAAGCTTTCCATGGGAATTTTAGGGTCTCCAGAGAGATAAAAATAGAAGCAAATACACAGGTGGTACCTTCACATGTAGCTTAATGTTTTTGTCCATCTCATTTGTTTTTTAATCTGTAGATATTGTAAGGAGTTCTGGGAATAATTCATAGAAATATGGAAGGAGAAAAGAAAACTAGCTGTGCCACCAGGCTACACACACATTATTCATGCATCATTTCACTTCATCCTTTTAACAGTTCAGGGGTTAAGTAAGTCTTCTAATTCATATTTTACATATGAGGAAACTCTGACCCCAAAGCTGTTAAGTGTCAGAGAAAGGATTGGAACCCAGACCTTCCTTTCTTTGAGGCCAATAATTTAGCTATTATGCCATGTCATCTTTTTATAACACAATATAATAATGTCATCTTCATGACTCCAATCGGGGTGTTCATGACAAAGATGCTAAAGTGATTGATATTTCCTTCTCCAGTTCATTTTCCAGATGAGAAAACTGAAGCAAACAGAGTTAAGGGACTGACCCAAGGTCACCCAACTAGCAAGTGTCTGAAGCCAGATTCGAATTCAGGAAGATGAGTGTTTCTGACTCCAGGCCAGGCACACTGTGCAATATGGAGCTGGCTATCTACCCCACCTACCTAAAAATAGTAGCAGCTATTTATATAATGCTTTAATGCTCACAAGTACTTTACTTACAATTATCACATTTAATCCTTCCAAATACCCATGAGATGAGTACTATTATCATTCTAATTCTTTTGTTGTTGTTTAGTTATCTTGCCAGCTCTTCATGACCCCTTTGGGTTTTCTTGGCAAAGATACTGGACTGGTTTACCATTTCCTTCCTTAGCTCATTTTATAGATGAGGAAACTGAGGCAAATGGGATTAAATGACTTTCCCATGGTCAAACAGCTAGTAAGTGTCTGAAGCAGGATTTGAACTCAGGTTTTCCTTTATCCACCGTGCCATCTAGCTACCCTAATATAAAAATGGCAAATAATAAATGATTCATAATAAATAATTTGTAAAATTATTTCAAATAAATAATATATAATAAGAGCAAAATATATGGGAGAATACTGAGCATGTCTTGTTGTAAGATGACTGAAACTGATTCTGAGGATAGAACCATTTCCCTACCCAAGATCTGTTTTTTTCCCCTCTATCTCAGCTTACTCTTGTTTATATGGTTGACGTATTCATATATTCCCAAATTGCTCATACCTACAAAAAGGTATATATAATAAAGAGTAAGGAAAGGCATAGTTTCTTATGCATTGCTATAGTCATCTTTCCCTGGCATTTCTCTTGTTTTTCCTCCCAAGAGTGTGGTATTTTTACCGTTATGGTTGTTGTTTTCATTCTCAATTAACATGTATGTATCCTGGGCTTTGCACAGCCAAAAAGGTATATTCAAACATGGATATGAAATAATTTTGGGATTATCATATGAATAATGCAGAATACAGATGAATAACACAGGAGTCCCAAGAGCCACAAAATTGAGAAAGTTTGAAACTAAATTGTGTTATTTTTATTGTTTTCCTAGGAAAACATTTATTATATGCTTCATTGTGTTGGCTGCTCTGCTAGAACCTGTTCAAAGAAAGCTTAAAAACATTTACTCTGTCCAATTATTGTATTAACTGTTATCTCAGCTGTTTAGAGCAGGACATTAGTGAGCAACTCTGGCCATTTAGTTTAGCTCCCTTCCAGGGCCACCTACTAGGTCCCTGAGACCAGTAGTTTACTTTTAGATGTCCAAAATGTTTCAAAAAACCACAATTTTTGCCCAAGAAGAATGTAAAGCTGGATCCAGATAAACCCAACATTCTTTATCAAAGAATTCAAAGAATGTGGCAATTTTCCCTTTAGTAAATCAGAGGATCAGAGGATCCTCTGGGCCCTGCTAGGCACTTTGAAAGGGACTTCATCAAGTTCTGAGGTATCAAACATACAAAGTCTGGCCCAATTGCTGGGAACCAGGTTAAAATGTAATTGGGAAATATTTAACAAAAGACAATAAAACAAAAATAAGATTACATTTTAAATCTAAGTCAATATAAGAACAGGGATTCTTGTATATGGATTAGTGACTGTTTCCATTTGAAGTTGACACCCTTGATCTAATCCAATTTTTATTTCACAAATGAGGAAACTGAAGTCCAGAGGGGTACAAAGTCACATCAGTAGTAATTGTTAGAACCAGTTATCAAACACAGTTCTATGATTCCAAATCAGGGACTTTTCACTGCTTTACTTAGGTCAAGAATAACTGTAACTTTCCCAGAGTAATGCTATACAATAGTTAGTATCTGAGGTTAGATTTAAACATAGGTCTTCCTGACCCCCGATTCAGCCCATTGTGCCAACTACCTAACTCTCAATTGCAATATTCGAAGGGCACTTTGGAATGAGTATTATTCAGAGTTCTGACATTAGTAATCTCATTGAACCTACTCTGGCCAAGAGCTAAATTTTAATAGAACTGTAACATCTCAATTTTGTATAACAATTTACTAATTTCCATTTTTGTGCTTATTATTTTATTAGATCCCCTTAGCAGCTATGTGAACTAGACAAGAAAGGTTTGGTTATTTTTATTTTACAAATGAAGAAACTTAGGTCCAGAGAGATTTGGATGAACACTGACCACCTGGAAAGTATCAAGAGCATACTGCATATAACCACAACAATGAGAAGCTTTAACAGTATATTAATAGTATTTGATATTTATTATTCATAATAAATCAATATTTATTTATTTAATATGTTTAATATTATTAAATATAATATTGAATATTAAAATATTTAATTAATTAAAATATTTAATAGGATATATGCTGAGTATCTGAAGGGAGTGAGAATATTTAGCTTAGAGAAAAGAAGACATGATGACTGTCCTGATGTATTGAAAGAATCCCATGGGAAAAAGTGATAAGATTTATACTTCTTTGCTCCAAAAGCCAGAACTAGGGGCCATGATTGGAAATAGCAGTGGAGCAAATTTGTACTTGATGTAAAGGAAAACTTGCTATGAATTAGAATTACTGAAAATTGAACAGAATTAACTTAAAGGGTGGTAGGTTTCCCCTAACTAGAAATCTTTGAATGAAGACTGGATGACCCCTTCTTGTTGTTTAGATAAAGGTTGAGCTTGAAGGCCTCTGAAGTCCCTTCCAAAACCTTTAGACTCTCCTTCCATTCCTAATTGCATAGCAAATTAATGGAAGAAGCAGCATTCGATTCCAGGGCCACTAATACCAAGTCCAAGGTAAGGTTATATCATGTTATATCATCCCAACCCCAACACCATCAACAAAAAGGGCTGCCCAACTAAAACAAAGGAGGAAAGCATCATCAGTTAGAAACAAGAGATGGAATGTGCCTGGCAGACCAATCCATCCATTCTACCTCAGAGAACACATCTCCCCATACTCTGGACCAATCAATCTAGTGCCCTGTGCACCAGAGTCCTAGGAATTGAATTCCCTTTTCCCCACCCTGGCTGCCCACTCTGCTTCCAGTCTAACTAGGTAGAACAGTGGGAGAGCACTGTACCTGGAATCAGGAAAATCTGAGTCCAAATCGGCTATCTGTGTGACCCTGGAAAAATCACTAAATTGCTGTCTGCCTAAGTTTCTTTGACTATGAAATGGAGGGGGTGATGGTAGCACCCGCCTCACAGAATTGTTAGCGTAATACCTAACACACAGTATACACTGAGTAAAGGCTTTCTTTCCTACAACCATCATGGAAAAGGGCAAATCCTTTAGTTACCTAACAGGGTGTGGTAGCAATTTAGATTTGAAGATCTTTCCCACCCATTAATGGGCCACGTGACCTGCTTACATCACAAGAAGGGTGGGACGCATGTGGTAGGAGGAGCTTCCTGACAGGAAATGCAGAGAGAGAGAGAGGGAGAGAGAGAGGGAGAGAGAGAGAGAGAGAGAGCAGTTATGACTGCTAATGGCTGCTAATGGCCGCCCTTGTGATTGTTAGAGCTGAACAGGCTGACCTAGCTGTACTGTGAGTTCGTTTTGGGGAAGACCCCAGCAGGGGGTGGGAGAGGTTTTGGGATGGCGAGGCTCCAGGTTGTTATATTGTGTGTGGAATGTTTTACTGCTGTGATAGACTGGACAAATGACTTGCGGAATATGGTTCTCTGGTGCCTGAATACATGGTTTACCTCTTCTACCTTCTATGTGGAGAGTCTTGTATACTTTGCAATACAGAACTACAAAGGAATTTTGGCAATCATCATCTACATTGTTATTATTGCCTTACTGCTACACAGGGCAATTCCCTCTTGAAGGCATTGCAGTCTGCATTTCATCAGCTTGGCCGAAGTTTTAAGTCTATGAAAAGCTTATGAAATAAAATAATCTAGGAATAGGAAACACTAAAAAATAAGTTTGCTTCTTGCCTTATGTTGGATCCTTTCCCATCTTGAACCAATATCCTGAAAATGCCAAAACTGACATTTACTCCTAAAATGCTTCCACTTTTCTTGTGTTCAGATTTTAGGTATTAAAAAGTGTTCATTTTATCTCTTTGTACATTTTCATTTTAACAAAAAAAAAAGGGGAGGAGTATGTAAGAATTAGGCCTATCACTTTAAAATGTGCTCTCCTTCTCCTTTTCTGATTTATTTAACTAGCTTTTTTTTCTCTAACTTTTTGTCCAAACACAAAGAGTATATGTTTAAAGTGATAGGCCTAAGAACCTTCTAAATGAAACCATTATCTTGAGGATTGGACTTAATGCCACAATACCTTACAGCGTCAAATCTTTCTCACTAAGTCTCCCTCAATCAGTTTCCCCAAGTCTCAAGGCCTAGTCTAGGAAGAAAAAAATGTCATGTCTTGAGGCAATCTCTGCATGGAAGGGAAAGGGGAATGTGAAGACAAAACGTGATTGGACAGAATTTAAGGTAAACAGAAAACAAAACTGACTTAGAATCTCTTTTTTTCTCATGAGCAGACAACAGAAGGTTTTTGAGTTCAGAGGGCTACAGAAATAAGTTTTCCATTAAGGTCCTTGAACCCTGCACTGTTTTAGTTCAGTTGTTTTTCAGTCATATTCAACTCTTTTTGAAGCCATTTGGGGTTTTCTTAATAAAGACACTGGAGTAGTTTGCCATTTCCTTCTCCAGTTCATTTTGTAGATGAGGAAATGCAGCCAAATAGTGACTTGCCACGGGTCACACAGCCAGTAGGTGTCTGAGGCTGGTTTGGAACTCAGGTCTTCCTGACTCCAGGCCTGGCACTCTATGCGCTGCATCCTTGAATCCTATAACTGCCTTTTTTTTTCCACTATGCAACACTATCCTTCAATCGACCTTCTCCTGTCTTACCCAGTTTATGTCAATGGCAAAAGAAGAGATTCTAAATGTTACTCACATTCAACATTCAGGTGATAGCCACATGGAGATGAGCTAGCCATTTTTTTTGTATTTAAAAAAAGCACAAAACATAGAGAATTCCATAGATTTAAGAAAGAATTGCTGTGATAACAACTGGCGTTTTCCTTTCCTACCCTCCCATTGCCCCATTTTTGGTCACTTAGAATCAGCAAAACAACTACCTGTGAAAACTTTGGGGTGGCTTTTACAGCCCTTTAAACTTGTTTCTTTGCCCAAGGAGCTATTGTTTGTAAAAACAAATATTTATTAAGCATTTATTATTGACAGGGTATTATGTCAAGTGCTGGCAAAGATACAGAGTTGAGTTAAGATGTGGCCCATTATATCATTGGCTTCAAAGTACAACGAGAGGCTTGGATATGATAAGGGCATTAGGGAGACACAAAACAAAATAGTATTTGAATTGTAAGTAACTCATTATTCCCCCACATACACATACACAAATACACCCTGTATGGGAAACAGTACAGCTAAACTGACCCACTTTGCTATTCTATGGACCTCACATTGCATCTCTTACCTTTGAGCTTTTGCCCATGCTGTCCCCCATACCTGATATGCTATCCCCATTCATTCCCACACCATGTGACCCTTAGCTTCCTTTGTACCTAAGGTCAAATTCTACCTCTTGAAGGGGACTTTCCTGGTTTTTCCATTATTTGTGCCTCCTCTAAAAACCACTTTGTATATATTCTGTTCATATTTTGCATTTACTTCTCTATATTGCCCAGTAGAATATAAATTCCTGTAGTGTAAATGTTATTTCTTTTACTTTTTTATCTTTTTTTATCCTCAGTGCCTAGAACATTACTAAATCCTTTCTTAATGGAATATCTGAGTTCTAAGGGAGAATATCCTTACTCTGTCTTGAGAGATCAGGGAAAGCTTTTTAAAGGAGACAGCAGTTGAGTTTGGTTTTAAATGATGGTCAAGGGGAAGGGGAGAGGAAGGAAAGCAAAAAGAAAAGAAAAACATGTGGCACATGATTTTCAAAATCCTGGTTTGTTTTTTTTTTGGTTTAATTCATGAGATTTCATACTTATATGTAGAGTGTCATTTTAATGCTTGGCTACACTAAGGAAGAAAGGTAGCTGTGCTTATTTGATTTGCTGTGGAAAAGAGAGTTTTCAAAGCATCCTACATACTGAAGTTTCCAGCTGCTGGTTCTCAAACCCTGGAACAAGCATGTTGTCATTGCTGCTGAAATTCCGGTGCTTCCCGTGGTTAGCCCTTGGCATCCACAGTTATGGAAACACTGAAGGCCTTCTAGTTTTGGAAAGCATGGGTGGAATATTTCAGTCTAGTTTTGAAAAGCAATATTTTTTTTTCTCCTTAAAGATTCATTCCCCTTTGCAACAGGAGGCAGACAAAAAAAATCTAATAGAGGACAGAAACAGTGGTGAGCTTCAAAGAAATGGTAGGAAAATAAAAGGTTTTACACCTTTACTTTTCTTTTACCCCGTTAATTACATTGGAAACCAAAACACCATAAGCCTAATTTTCCTCTTAACAACAGAGAAAAGAAAGAAGCTTTCTCTGTTCTCTCCTCATACTTGGCCTCCAAGCCTCTGTAATCATCTGTAGGGTAAAATTGTTCTCCCCATCATTAGCAGTTTATGGAACCTATCATCTTTTTCAAATAATTTTCTAAGTCATCAAAAAAGCAACATAGATTTCTGATATTGCAAGGTAGAAGGATGTCCAGAGAAATGCATAGAAAACTGATTCAGATCATCCCTTGCCAAAAAAGACTAACTGTGTAATGTGAGTGGCTCCATACCTGTGGAATAAATTTGCAGAGGACTTCCCTAATTTACAATTCACAGGGTAGAGAACTAGTCAACACAGAAACAGAATGGGGCAATGGAGAGAGAAGAGCACCATACTGCTTACCACATGTGTTAACTTGACAAGTCATTTAACATCAGTTTCCCTACCTGTCATAAAGGGAGGCTGTACTAAAAGACCTTTGAGGTCCCTTTTAGCCATAAATCTATGAGGTTATGAATTGGTAAAAAGTGTTACCAAATTTAAGGGTTAATTCACAGAATTATATAATATGAGCTGTACCTTCCCGGTAATAGCTAATTGTGAGGTTTGTCTCCAACACAAACATATTTATCTCCAAATGCTCCCCTCCTCCAGCCTTGCCTTTCCTTTGTATAAACTTCTAATTCTCAGCTTACTTTGAGTTAACTATCAGCTACTTGGGGCATTTATGACCTAAATAAGTAATACCTAAAGGAGCTATGTAGGTGCCTTTGGGAAAATTCTTCCCTTTCCAGCTGGCTTATTATAGACTTCATTCTCCTACCCTACCCTACCTTACCCTACCCTATGCTTTCCTCCTCTCCCTGCCCCACTCCTCTCCTTTTCTCTTCCTATCTCACCCAGGCTTGAAGTACAGTAGCCATTCATAAGTCATTCCCATATAATTCAGCATAAGAGCTTTGATCTGCTCCATTCTTCACATCTCAGTCCACCACTTCTTAATCAGCCTGGTGACTTTCTGCTCCTGAAGGTTCATCACATTGGTCTTGAACTTAGCGAACATCAATCAGCTTTAGTCTTCTTGGAGCTCAGAACTCCTGAGCTCAATTTATCCACCAGCCTCAGCCTTCCCAGTAGCAGGACAATAGACATATGCCACCATGCCCAGCTACTGCCTACTTTTCTATTGACCTTTGGCCAACAATTTTACCTCTTGATCTCAGGATCTTCATCTTTTAATGAGAGGGTTGGAGTAGATGACCTCAAAAGTCACTTCCATCATTCTGTCTATGGTCCTACGACCCTACTCTAAGTTTACAGATAAGGAAACTGGGACTCAGTGATTATAAATAACTTACACCAAAGTCTTATGATTTCTAGTCCAGGGGTGAGGAACCTGTGACTTCAGGACCATGTGTAGCCTTCTAGGTCCTTGGGTGTGGCTTTTTGACTGAGTCCAAGTTTTACAGAACAAATCCTTTTATTAAGGGGATTTGTTCTGTGAAGTTTGGATTTAGTCAAAGGGCCACACTTGAGGACCCAGAGGGTCACAGGTGGCCTTGAGGCTGCAGGTTTCCCAACCTTGTTTTGCCATGCTGCCTCCCATGTGTGAAATGTCCATTGTATAGATTACTGCACTATTTGTTTCCTTTTCTGTGGATAATCCTTTTTTCATTTCTCGTAGACACTCAGAAAAGGCCAAGGAAGTGATTAATATTATGGAGATGTTTTGACTACTCTCCAATTTTGTATAATTAGCAGTACAAGAATTACTTCCATGGCCTGGCTCAAATTCTACAATAGCATGATGATATTTATAGAAATCAATATGTAATAAAGAAGATAGATGAGCTTTGTAACTCTCAAATGAGTTTTTAAAAGTTGCTGTGGATTAAAAATGATAGCCTCACAATAAGGGGATATTTAATCACATTCAAGAGCAAGATGCCATGGACATAAACCCTGAAACCTCAATGTTCTTCTTTAGATCATGTGTCAGCATAAAGTGTCATGGATGAAGAAAGTCTCTTGTGTTGTCCACAGTGGCATTTTATTTTTAATAGTGCTCTATATACTCACTAATATGGATTAAAAAAAACTATTTTGAAGAAGCAACTTGTTAATGTTGCATAGGGCTTTCTCAAGGCAGGCTCTGAAAAAATATTTGAATATTGGTTAATAAAATACTGTTATAATGAACATAATCTCTACCTGGAAGTTTATAAGCCGTATGCACGTAGATTTATTAAAGAGATCCTATTTCAGGAATCTTTCACATCCAGTTTACTCATCATCATCCCCATTGCCTTAGGGACTCTTTTTTACCCCTGTCCCCTTAATCTATTACCCTCAGCTTATAATCTTTTCTCAATCTTCCTTTCATATCATATCACATTATTTCACTGTTCAAACCCTCTACCATGTTTCCATGGTCATCAGATAATAGCCCAACTCCTTAGGCTGGCATCCCAAGCCTTCTAAAACTTGACTACACCAATCTAATCCTGCCTACTTCCTCCTCTATAATCCATGTGCCAGCGGGGCTAGACCGCTTGCCATTTCCTCAAACGTGGGAGAATGTTTTCCCAGAAAGCCTTACCTATGCTGTTCTATGTACTTCAAATGTCCTTAGCCGACCAGCCCAATCTCCATTTGTTGCCTAACCTTCCAGGATAAATTCAAATGCAACCCCTCGTGTGAAGCCTTGCCTAATCCCCTGCCTCCAGAAGTGGCTATTCATAGGATTCTCATTTGATTCTCACAATAGACCCCCAAAGTAAGTGCTTGTATAATTCCTATTTTACAGTTGAGTAAACTGAGGCAAATGGAAGTTAGATGACTTGTCCAGTGTCACACAGCTAGTAAATGTCTGGGGCTGGATCTGAACTCAGGTTTTCCTGATTTCAGACCAGGCCCAGACACTTTACTACCAACTTCCTTTGACTGTGCCTTGGATGTAGTAATGTTTATTAGTGAATGGACAGATGGCTGTTTGAGTGAATGTGCTATAGTTTAAAACAAGTCATTATAGAATTCTGGCTATAAAATCCCATATTTAAGTAAAATAAGTTATTTGATTTCTGAACTTTGCTGATTTTTTATATGTAATAATCAAATTCATCTTCTCCTGCTCAAAGTTGAAAATAATCATGTAACTATCACACTGTAGACTTCTTGAGGATGTTCTAACTTATCCTCAGCAATTCAAAATTATTACCTTCAGTGGGGCAGCCGTAATGGTGATATAGATATTTGCAGCAATTCTCAGAGACCATAAAGCTTAATACTCTTAGGTTATTTGACTATCAGAACAAACTTAATTTCTTTTAGGTATTTTGTCAAAGGCAATACCTTCTCAAAGGGAGGCTGGTGACTTCTATGGGGTTTCTGTTGGTTCTGATTCTTCCCGGGTCATGAGAGGAGGAGAATGGGATTCATTATTTTAATTAAAGCATGAAAGTGACTTTATTAGCCTGACCTCTCTCTCGAGCAGTAGGTAGGCATTTTGAACTGTTAGTTCCAAATCTCAAGAACAGCTATAACCACTTCTAATCTAGCTATAGGGCATAGTAATAAAACACATACCATTGGCTGAATGCTCACATAAAAGGATACCAGGAGACATGTGTTTCTGCCTTACCGGCACCCTGAGTCCCAATTTTAGTCTGGTTCTGGGAAAAGAAGCCACGAATAAAACCACAACCCAGGAAAATGATTCTATCCAAAAATATTGACCAATTCAGAGCGGACCAATGTAGGTAAGGTAAGTATAGTTTTGTACTGTTGTAGACAAATGAAGCTGAATACTTTTATAAATAGCCCAATATACAGTAAGTAGACCTCAGGCACCTTCATTCTAATAAAAATAAAAACGGATTGAATGAGTTTTTAGATTCATCCAGAGACAGGTTGTTTCATTTGCCCTTCATTTTTGGAGAGGACCACTGCGTAAGGAAAATGATGACATGACTTGAAGTTGACTTTGATTGAGGGTGGGCTTTGCAAGGTCACCTGCCTCACTTTCACCTCCAGAGCCATCTAGATCCAGTGACCAGATATTAATCAGGATGACTGGAGATGGCCCAGGGTGCAATGGGAGACTCTGGCCTTTTGAGGCTAAGGCCTTTTCAGGTACTCACATAGAGTGAGGTAAGGCCCATTCAGTGAATAGGCCTCTTTAAGAAGTGAGTCAAAGGATGGCCCCTTTAATTAGAAAAAAAAGATAAAAATCCAAGCTGGGAGGGGAAGACCCTCAGTGTTGCTGTTCCAAAGAGAAACAGTTACCAATGACATTCACTGTAAGCCAGGAAGGCCTAAAATACAGTCATTAAGTGGAGCCTGGGCAGTGACCTATTGTGGTCCAATCTATGAGCTTCAGAGTGAACTCAGTTTAAGGTATTGTGAAAGAAGAGAGAAAGAAAAAGAAGGAAAGACAGAAAGAAAGA